>JASSUY010005320.1:0-41183 GCA_032466535.1 Forpus xanthops | reverse complement strand
CGACTCCAAACTGATGCTGTTGGAGCTGCGCCGCTGCGGGCGGCCGCCGTCCCCCGGCCCCGGCGAGCGGCGGGAGGAGGTGGAGGAGAAGGCAGAGGAGGAGGAGGAAGAGGAAGAGGAGGAAGCGGCTGCGAGCGAAGACTGTTGCAGCAAGTGCAAGAAGCGGGTGCAGTTCGCCGACTCGTTGGGGCTGAGCCTCGCCAGCGTCAAGCACTTCAGCGACGCCGAGGAGCCGCAGGTGCCGCCCGCCGCGATGTCCCGCCGGCAGAGCCCGGACACCGCCGAGCCCGACCCGCTGTCGCCCCGTGAAGACCCACAGCAGCCCGCGCAGCGTCTGGTGCCCGACTTCCCCGACGGCGGGGAGCCCAGCGCCGAGCGGCTGCAGCGGCAGCGCGTCTGCCTGGAGCGGCTGGGGAGGCCCTCGGCGCCCACCGACGTGCGGGGCACGGTGCGAGTGCTGGGCGGCCCCGGCCCCCACGAGGTGACGGTGCGCTACACCTTCAACGAGTGGCTCTCCTTCTTGGACGTCCCGGCCGCTCCGCTGCCTCTCGACCAGCCGGCCGAGCGCTACTGCTTCACCCTTCCTGTCCCGCCGAGCCTGAGGGAGGGCTCGGCCCTTCACTTCGCCATCCGGTACCGCGGACCGCAGGGCGAGTTCTGGGACAACAACGGCGGCCGCAACTACACGCTGCGGTGCTGCGGCTGCCCCGAGATAGCCCCCCGCGATTGAGAGGCGTCCGACAGGGAGGGCAGGCGGCCGCAGCCCCGCGCCCGAGGCCCTTTAGGGAGGGCCTCACCCCGGAGACTCTCCCAAACCTGGTGATTCTTGAGCGGGAGCTTCGTTTTTTGCAGCAAAGGATGGACGTGCATAGTGTCGCGTTGCTGTGGCTTGTGGAATGGTTTTCCCTTTACTTTGCGGCGAGAAGAGATTGAGTAGCATGAGCTTTGCTTTTCCTCTCTTGAAGTGAATTTTTGGGGTCTTGATTCAGGCTTGACTGCACCTACCTGATTAGTCAGAGCTGCACAGAGAGCTGGTGTGAAAACTTCGTGATGTGTTTGCTCCAGATGTAACTTTAGATCCAGGTTTTCCTGTTCTCAAATCCATTTCAGAAACAGTCCTGTGACAGCAATGGTGTGATTTGTGTTTTTAGTTATTTTGTTAGCTGAACGGACTCCGTGACAATATGATTCACTGCTGTGAGCAACTGTCAACCTCACAACAAGCCTGCCTGTCCGTACCACCTTTACTGTGCCTGCGGCATCTCTGAACAGCCTGTTTTGGGGCTGGCTCTGGGGCTGAACTGGGCTGCTCTGGTTTTTGTCACTCAGCACCCTTCGATACCGCTCCCTGCCTTCCCGGGCCTGCGCGCACATCCCTCCTGGCTAATAGCAGCCAACAGGGACTTCTGCAAAAAGGTTTTTGCTTAAAATAGACTGGTGACTTCTTCTCACGCAGATGAGAAGTCTGAAATTGGGACAGAGGATGAGTTAAAGCATTTGCTGATGCTGCATTTATCAGGAGAACTTTGGTAACACCTTTGAGTAACGCACTGTGAAGTAAAAGCTGGTGTCCGTCTCATACACAGTTCAGCATTTCCAGGTTTGGGGAGTGGTGACTGGTTTGGATGACCTTCTCCCACAGGAGGATACAACACAGTGGGTGTCCTCAGTAACAAATGAAAACAAGTGCCTTAGTTCACCTCTCCTTGTATTACATTTTGCACCACATTTCTCAAGTATTTCTAATTTATTCAGCTTATTTTGCTACATACTTCTCAGTGTTTGTATGTTGCTGGGAAAGGGGCTTGTTGTACTCACGGTTCGGCTTTGTCACGCTGGGCACTTGAAATGGTTTCTGTAGACCTCTTTTTTTGCCCTGCAAGCTTGGTTGACTACTACTGGTGCCCCAGGCCCTGAAATTGAGCAAAAAGTACCAATGAGAATGGGTTTGTAAGAATAAAAAAAGCTCTAAAAAAGTTAAAAAGCTCACCATTACACATCCTTCTTTTTGCGTGTAGCAGAACATAATGGAATCCCTACTAGTTTTGCAACTTGGCTGCACTGCTGCCCTACCATGTGGGGTGCAGAGGGGCTCAAGCTGTTGGTGTGCCTCGGTGTAACTGGGCATGTTGCCTGTCCTTAGGCAGCAAGGCAGATTGCTCTGTAAGTCCATGAGGGCCCTGTGTGCTCTTTTAAGGGGAATCTTGGGCAGAGCTGTGATGTTAGGAACCTTTACTAGCATGAGTCGCAAATAGGCATGTGTCAGTTGACTTTTGTTCTGGCTGCTCTGCAGCTATGACTCCACTCGTTTTCTTCTGATACAGTGTCTTAATATTGAGGGTAGTTTTTTTAATGAAAAGATCAGTAGATAAGACACAGGCAGAACACAGAAAATATTGTGTCATGGATGTGTGTTCTCCAGCAAGGCCTTGGAAGGTTACTTTCCTTCTAAGAAGAGAGTCTACTGTGAGTTTGCTCATGCCTTCATTTCCTCTGAAGATGCAGAAGATGTAAACATGAAACATCTCAAAGCTCATTATGAGCACCTCAGGAAAAAAAATCTTCTTTAAGCAATTCCCCATTCTTCAAAATGAATCTTCCAATAATCTGCCTCTTGGGAGAGCTGGTTCAGAATCAGAGCTAGAAGCAAGGGGTTTACTGGGGAGATGACATGAAGCAGAGGGAGCTTCAGACTGAAGTTCTGCAGTTTTGCTAACATAGGCCCTGCTTCTGAAACACAGCCTGGTCTCCCTCCTCCCTGAACTATAGAATCATAGAATGATTTGTGTTGGAAGGGATCTTCAACGGTCATCTAGTGCAACTCCCCTGCAATGAGAAGGGACATTTTCAACTAGATCAGGTTGCCCAAAACCACATCTGCCCTGGCCTTGATTGTCTCCCGATACCTGTACGTAAACTATTGTATGAGAATATGGCCAAATACAAAGAGGCGTTTAGTTCATTCAGAAACTGTCTTGTTGTTAAGAGTATCACCAAGTTTGTTGTAAAACTGCCATTTGTTACAGGAGTACAGGATATTAAGTGGAATAATCTGGTATGAATTAGCCTTTCTTCTGATAGTTGTGTCAACAGTGTGCTCTTACAATACATGAAGCTAACGGCATTCAAATTGATTCTTCATTTAAGTGCAAGGTAGTATTTGATGCTTCTTTGAGCCTGTTTCTTATTCTATGCTTTGTTTATTAATTGCTTCAGAGAAAAAGAAAGCTCTGCTGAAAAAGGGAGGGATCTCTCTATCATTGAACAGAATTTAAAGAACAGCCGTATCCTGATGGCTGTGTCTGGGCAGGGCTCAGACAAGACTCAAACACACTCACTTTTTAATCCACAGTACATTTCTGTTCTGTTAAGAATTTACAGAAGCACAGATTGCCAAAGCAGGTTTCAAAGACTGCCTACACACACTGCTCTGTATTTTCACAGATGAGCTTCCTGGGGGCTACAGAAAAGCAAAGCCTTCCCAAAGATTACACTGGGCAATAGTGTCAGAATCTGAACCAGACCCTGTGTGTACTGCATGCTGGCAAGCACAGGGCTGGTGCTTGTGGTTGTAGGCTGAGATACATGGCATAATTGCAACTTTACTCAAGAAATACTTCAAAATGAAGTATTTTTAATTCTGTAAAATCAGAAGTCCCAGCAGAGTAAGATTTTAAGTGAAGCACTCTTCCTGTTTGGTTGCATTACTATTAATGTAGCATTTAATGAAGATTCAGAGCACAACTTCTGGAGAATGTGCTCATAAACACCCTCCCTGCCCTAACTTAAGATATAAGAAATGGTAAAGATTTGTTAGTGCTCTTGGAAAAATTCCAGCTCCAAAGATTTTCATTGTACTCAGATTTCTGGTTTGTTTCCCCATGGATTAAGGGCTTAGGGGAGAAACAGCTGCCAAATAGTTTTATAGGTGTGTGTAAAACCAGAAAGTTTAATACAGTTGGAACTCTGTGCTGGGTAACTGTGAAGGACGGCTAAGTTAAATCTTCCTTGAGCCATTTTTTTTCTGCTTACATATAAATTCGGGTCTAAATGATTCAGAAAAGGACTCTAAAGCTAAATTTACTTTAGTGTCATGAAGAACCGCAAACCTGCATGCAAACTAGTTCTGTTTTATTTAAAGCTGGGGCTTTCAGTCAGTACTTGAAAAACCTGGCTTCTGCTCCCATTGGCTTCTTTGGGATTTGGATCCAGCCCAAAGTACTGCAGGAAGGTAGGGGAAATGATCTAGGTTTAATTGTCTATTCTGTTCAGAGTCTTGTGTTATGGGGTTAGGGTAACATGGCACTGTGATGAATGTTCATCTGCCAGGAGTTCAAAATCTGCTGCCTATTGCGTGGCTGTAATTAAATCACCTTAATTGTTCTTCATAATTCTTTTTAAGAGAGGGAAAATTACTCGCCTTGGATTAGCATATTGCCAAAGGCTGGTATAAATATTTATGGGGTGCACTCTTTCAATAGAAAGCCTTTACATTCTTCACAGGTCTCCATAGTTCTCTTACTCTGAACACAGAAGAAAAGTCATTTGAATGCACTACTTAATACTACTTCCCTCTCTTGTAAGTAGATATTGGGCTTCACAGTAAAAAAGGTAAGTAGTTCAGAAAGAAGCATCTCTTGTCACACATCGATGATATTTAGTTTTCTGTGTAAGCTGCAGAATCTTTGACGGTGCATATGTTTGTGATACAGGTTTGAGAATTCTGAATTTTTTTCATCTTACAGTTGTAGGAAATAGTGTTAGGAGAATTACTGCCTTCTCTTTTCTCCTGCTTCCACATTAAGGGCTCATGCACCATTTGTGTGTTCTAAAACACTGAAAAAAATAAAATGAATGTAAACTCTCAGTAAAAGAGCTACACACCTTCTGTCCTTTTTATTTTTATAAATGCCATCAAGCAAAACATTCCTAAAAGTATGAAATAATGATGCCTGTGTTAAGAACTGTAGAACAAAGCGATCAGTATACTCCCAACGTGAATAATGGTAGGATTTCACTGTAGATCATTATGGAAAACTCAGGAAAACAGTCAGTGCACAGCTCTTTCATGGCTCTGTTCTTTGTTTTGATGTATGGTCTATGCTGGGTATCTGGAGAGGTGCATTTATGTTGCATTACAGAAAGGAGGTCGAGAGGCTGGTGTTTCTCCATAAAATTATTCTTGTACCTGTTGATGTTAAGAGGGTGAATGTAATGCTTCTAATGCCTGGAAACTTGGTGAAGTTTTGTACAGAAATACCTTTTTTAGAAATGTAAGTTAAAATACATCTTGGCCTATTGCAACACTATATGTAAAGCTTTCACATGCTACTCCCTCGAGCTGCTTTCCTCCAAGACAGCTGTACCTCTGGTAGATCTGGGCATTCTGAAACTGAGCTTTCAATTGCAGTAAAATCTCCTGGGAAGCCATAACACACAACAGAAATCTCTGTCCTTTAAACAGTTACCGATATTAGACAAATTGTTCTTTTTTTTTTTTTTTTTCTTCTTTTTATAGAGCAATGTTTTCAACTTTATACTGTAAAAGTCCTGACAAAATTCAGGACATGTAAATGTCCAAATTTTGGCGCATACCGCTGAGGTTAATATTTTGCCAAAATGCTGAGATCAGAAACAGAGAATCATTTTTAATATAATACAAAACCAAGCCTGTTTTCGCTAAGACACTGCAGCTTTAGTAAAGATATTTATTGCACTCCTGTCTAAGGAAAAAGGATACACTTTTTACAATAGTGATCATTGTACATAAGTCATAGGATCATTCCTTTGTGTTTAAACTATTCCTGTTGTTTACACTGCTTTAACAAAATCCAACAAAGCTCCTGACAACGTGCCAAGAGAGAGATTTAATGAGTATTGCAGCGTAAACGGAACTGATGAAGCGCAGAAGGTGCAGTTGTAAGAGCACAGCAACTCTGAGGCTGGACCACAGTGCCAGCTCTACAGTTCACTGTCTCCAGCAGTGACAATGAGCTTATGTCTATCCATGAGTAAGAACAGGGCAAATGGGTACAAACATACACTAAAGTCATCCAAGCCTACAACTATTATTTCAGCACTGGACTTCCTAAGACAGATGTGGCTTCTAAGTATTTTCCTTTTGTAGTTTGTAGGATTTCAACGATAAAGCATTTGGTAAGCTATGTTTTTATACAGAATTGGTATAATAAAATTACTTAAATGGGCATGAGGCAAGGAAAACATTTTTTTCTAGTTATCTTCCATCACAAACAACTAATAGGCATGTAACTAACAGTATCAGAGTGTGCACTTACATGTGTGTTAGTAAGGAAACATGCACATCTGTCCAAAACAGAGAACAAGCATCTAAAATGCAGTGATATTTGAATAGTAAATGCTAATACCTTTCTACCTTTGCACTTGTGTTAAAGTTAGAGAGTACTATACAGCCTTTTGGTCTTTGGCAGTAGCAGTTTTTTTGCATTTGTTCTAATAAGTAATGTATAGTACTGTATGGTAAGTCTACGGATAATTTGGAATAAGGGCTAATCTTCCCATGGCTGAGAGAGCTAGCAAACCTCTGTACCATAGATTTGAGGGAGAGGGAAATTACAGAGCCTGATTTTTATTTATTTATTGATTTTTAAATTTTCTTGATGGATCCTCTTTGTAAATGTACCCTGAAGGTTACTACTGATCTTTTGGAGGCATGAATAGCTAAGGGAAATAATCTGAGTGGTAACCTTGAGACAGAAAGTAGAAACAGATGGCATGAATTAGGAGTGCAGTACTGCTGTATCCACCACCAAAATTTTACAGTGGAATTTTCAGGCATTAAAGGAGGAGTAATCTTCTTAATACTTTTGAGGGGATTAATAAGAAATTACATTCTTGTGCCTGCCCACCTGTGTGACAGCATCTTCCATCTACAACTGCATTCTCACTGGAAGCATCAATAAAGAGCTTCACTGGAAAGGTACTGGTATTTTGGAAGAAATTATAATGTATTTAGAAGGCCTCTACTTAAAAACAAACTTTTTTTTTTTTTTTTGGTGAAGATGGTGAAAACATAGGTTTAAATAGCAAAAATGTTACTGGAGTGGTCTCTCTTTATAAATTAGGATTACATTATTTATAAGGATGTTTATTTTGTTTCCTAGCATACATTCTCAGATCTTGAAATAGTATGCAGTGCTTGTTTCAGTAATGAAGCTGTTTTAAACAAGGATTTTGCATGTACTGTTTTAGGGATCAAGTTTCTTAGAATATAAAACTGGCAGCCCTTCAAAGCCTGTGTCCTCTGAAGTGTAAAATGTTAACTACATTTGAGTTCAGTACTGGAACCTGAAATGGTAATCAAACCTTTCTTCCCCTAGACTTTCACCAATTACTTAAGTGCACTTAATTATTCAGTTGTGAATGTGGAGATTTAAAACACAGAATTAAATGTACATTACCTGTAAGATTAATTAAATTCAATTTTAATAAAATGTTCACTAAAAGCAATTTACACTGCAGTACTTATACACCTAATAAGAAGATAATAATTACTGCATTTGCCTTTAATTTGAAAGAGAGTGGAGACTACTTTTATAGTTTCAGGTAGTCACGGTATCTTATTCCATGCACTTTATTGTTAATGGAATGCATTACTATACATTTCAATCTAACTGTATAAAATTTTAAAATATACTTTAAATGATGGTAGTGAGACATGGGAATTTGTTCTAAATTGGACACTTTGCCCATCCTCTGTTTTAATAACGTTATCCCACAGCCTGAACAATGCAGAACTACAGAAATTCTAAACAAAGCTGACTTTTGAGAAGTAAAATAAGGGGAGACTTTTAAAGGCCACAGTGTCATGGAACTAGTTTCGAGTTTCCTTTTCCCTTCTTTAAAAAAAAACAAAACACAACAAACCCTTGAAGAAAAAAGGAATATTTTTTTCCCTGGATGCCATTAAAAAAGCTTTGCATTGCTTAATTTATCTGCAAATCTCTAATACAAGACAAATTCAAGCACAGCAATGACTTGAACAGAACCTGATTAAATTTTTTGCTTTATTTTTTTTTTTTTTAATGTACTGTCTTAAATGAGTTGATTGTTCTATAGATTTAATAATAGCCAATAAAACACTATACTGAGCGTTCCACTTTTGCTGGGCAAAGCTTGCTGCCAATTCCTGACTTCCAGCACTTGAGTTATTGTTGTAGTTAGGGTTCTTTTTCTCCTGCAAAATTCAGGAGCTTTGTGAACAAGGGAAACTTTGCGTAAAGGGATGTGGGGCTTTCTGCCAATAACTGCACCTCAATACATTTAGAAAAGGACTCAATGGTGAAAGAATATTTTAGAGCTCCCGAGCCTCAGTGATGCAAGTCCTGTATTCTGCTGTTCTGATCTGTTGTTAAAAGTAGGATGAGACTGGCTATTACGAACTCTTGGAAACTACAAAAGGAACTACTTAAATTCTTATGTCACCTCCTGAAATGTAAAGGGATGCTCTTTAAAAAAAAATGAAACACAATATACAGCTTAGGATTTTTGTAAGCATCAAGGTCCAGGAAATGAAAATTTTTCATCCCTGGTTTTAAAATAAACTATGTGTTTAGTAACATGTTGTGTATTTTTAAATGAAACAGTATCAATAAGAACTTAGTAACTAGGTGAGGGATTTTCAATGTAACAGATCTTTCATGCTCTGTGAGAGACAAGGTCTGCAGCAGAAAAATGTATCTAGTTACAAGTAGTTTAATGAAGTTTTATTGTACAAGTAGGGCAGGTACTATTCCATCACATGGAACATACAAGCACACAGATTTCAAGACTACCTTACATGCTATCATAAATCACAGCAATATATTTTAGAACATGTGACCATTACAAAATAGTACTTTGGTTGCCAAAACCTGAGTCTCTCAGGCATTTCTTCTGCTGAACACAAAAGCTCAGACATGTGCAGTGAGTTTACGCTTCTGTATGTGGCACTGTAGGATGCTGATGATGGTCCAGTGTCGCTTCAGGATTGGAGTCTTCTCATAGCTATGTGTTTTCTGGACTCTCAATAACCAGTTTCTGCGTGGAATACAGTTGCCCAATAGTAACCTGAAATCAAACCA
Organism: Forpus xanthops; assembly: GCA_032466535.1. Taxonomy (NCBI): domain Eukaryota; kingdom Metazoa; phylum Chordata; class Aves; order Psittaciformes; family Psittacidae; genus Forpus; species Forpus xanthops. The sequence continues at coordinate 32,082 of JASSUY010005320.1, read as the reverse complement.
AAATATCAGAAAGCTGAAACCAGAAAGGAAACAGGTTATAATTCCAGCTGCGTAAGAGTGATTTAAAAACTCCAAGAATTGAGTAGCCCATATGTAAAAACTCCAAGAATTGAGTAGCCCATATGTTAAGCTTTTTTATAATGACATTTTTTTCATATTTTTGTAAATAATCTTGTCTCAGCCTAGACGTTAAGAAAAATAACCGATATATAACATATCTGCATACATAAAATCTTGAAATTATGACATTAAGGAATATTGTTCAAAGGATCATATTTAGTTAATATTAGAGGTTTCTACAGAGGAAAAGCATACAGGCTGTATTTTTAGAAAACTGAAATATGCATATAATGAAAAATAAAAGGACAGATAAAAGTCACTAGGTATTTCTCACTATGCTTTTTGGGTGGACACCCTCGATATTAGCTCCATGGTATGGTATTGTTTTCCAGTTCCTTTGGAATCATGATCTAATTTGCCTTACACAGGGTGAAACCAGCTACAGTTAGCTCAGCAGTAACATTTTACACACACTGGAACTGACCTCTTGTTCATGAGATGGTATTGACAATTCATACATTCGTGCTTTCTAGTGCAACGAGGAAATGAAAAATGACAAAATGTAACATTGATACTTTGATTCCTCTTGTCCTTTAGTACTTTCCAGTCCGCATTGTAACACTGGTAAATTGCAGACAGATGGGCAGCTGGCAGCAGTCACATGCAGCTCTTCACTTAACAGTTGCAAGGTGGAAGGAAGAAGTTCCATGCAAGTAGGCTAACATAATTAGGAGAAAACTTTCATTTTAAAAGTATGGATTTTTAAGTCTAATTTTTAATATCTGTTATGCTCTTTCTCACCCCTACTTTCTCCACAAAGCCTGGGTACACAGTAGCTCTGTGTCCTTCCCACATACATACAAAGGAAGTTCTTCTATTTAATTATGGAATTAGGACAAAAAGGCTAGATGCTTAATTACAGTAAGCACGATATAATTATAAGAATTTAATATTGCACAAACTAAGCCTGACAAAAAATCAGGCTGTCAAAGTAGTGAAAAATTAGGGAAAGCAATTTTCCAGCATTTTTAATTTACCATTTTTGAGGGGTAAAATTCTGGCTGCTCTTAAATAAAAATCTCTCATCTATGCCCATACTCACGTAAAATGTAAATAATATTGCCTTTTAGAAAATGAATTATTTCATTTTGATAAACAGCCTTGTCTGAAACTTGTAACACATTGATTTTAATCTTGAAATATTTATTACAAGGGAGAATTTATGAGCCATTCTTAAAGGAACAGAAGTTCTCCTTGCCAGCAAATTTCCCTTCTTTTGGCACTCTGAGCTAAGTTAGTAACAGCATATGAACGACTGATTATATTTTAAATTACTTATGAAGTATGTTGCACGCAGAATATTTAAAACAAAGGCTGTACACAACTGTGGCATGTGTTACCAACAGAAGTTTTAAGCTGCCAACAAGTGTTACTTATCAAAGAAAACTTGCTGCTCTGGGTTATGTGGCAAGCTATACACATTAGTTGCTGCCTTACAACCAACCATGCTGTAGTACTTAATTTCTGTATACTGTGTTTTGGAGCCCAAAGAATCTTTAATCCTTTCCCACACAGTAGAGCAAATTTAATGGGAGGCTCAGAGGGATTACAAAAATGCTGAAACCTGAATTGCATTTCTTTTTCTCCACCAACTGGGGAGATAGATGAGACCGAGTACGTGACTTCTCAGTCAATCATATTCAGCCGGGGCAGATGGCTATGTAAGAGAAAGGTATGAGCTGTTTGCCGTCCCTGCACCAACAGGTGATACTATCTACTGCTGTACCTCTTGTCTTGAATATCATGGAAGCACAGATGTGTGTATTGAGCTGCTTCCTTAGCAAACTGCAGGCATGAGGGTATTTCAGTGAATGCACAGTGCTGTGCTGTCTGCCTTTGCTGGGCTGCTGCAGCTTGCCTGTTCTGGTGCCTCCCTTCCAGAAGCTATGCCATGCCATACCACTTTAAGCTGAACTTTGAAACATAAGGAATTTTTTAAACCATTAGCCTTGAATTTCTAACATTATGATCAAGCCTTTCCCATGCACTTCAGACAAAACAAATAGACCTTCCGTTTATAGCTGCTGAAAAATTCACATCTATAAACATCCACTGCCTCAGCAGAAGGACTGCACCAGTATTTGCACACTGACACTCATTAACCCTCTGAATCAAAACAGTGTTTTTACAGTGTCCTCACTGTTGCTAAGTCTAAAGAAAGGACTTAAGCAGCAAACATCACTGTGCATCATTCCAGATTTAAGGACTTAAGTGGCTATCTACTGTGTTCTTTTTTTCATCATGTGAGTTTGTAGCTTGTACACCACATACCATGTGCTCTTCTGGTAGATGGCTGGAAGCCAGTGCATAGGTCAGTGTCAGGGTATTTTCATTAATCACAGGAAGCTTTTGTGGAAAAAGGCTCTACCATTTGTTCAGCAGCTTTGTTACCCAAAATTTTATTTACCTCTGTAAGGTAACATATTGCAATTCAATTCTGCAGGAAAGAATGTGCAATAAAGAACCATTCTGTCATCAGGAGAAGATAATAAATAGAAATATAAAGGCTGCTTTTCAGATCTCACTGAATCATTTAATGTTTAAATTCTGCTGCAAAATTATGTACTTTAAAAGTAAGTCTGACCACCAAAACTTGACCGTTTGTCCTTATTCAGTGATTTAGGACAAATCTATACAGTCAGTTTTTTCTTGTGAACTTGAAAAACTTAATCTTGCCTTACATCTGAATCCAGGAGAAGACTCAAGGTTTCAGAATGGGATTGGTCAACAGATATGAGACAACGAACAGGGAAAAAGAAATGACTGAACAGTAAGCACTGGTCCATCCTGTAACTCAACCATTTTCTGGTTATTAAGTGTTTATGTGTTCAGATGGAAACGGCACTTTTTCCTTGCTTGTAGCTGGCAGCAGCAATTACAGGGAAAAGTTACTTCAGGGAATCTTTTCCCACTACTGGGAAAAGCAAGTAGCAGAGGTTTTCCCCAGATAACAGAGTATCAGAGATGTGTAAGGGGAGATGTACTAAGAATTAAATAGTACAATTAAATAAAAGAATTAAAGAAGTAGAATAAATATTGATTAAAAAGATCTCCATGTCCTGAAGACATTAGAAGAACATGGTATCACCCTAAAAATTCAACAAATCCAGTCAAATTGCCAACTCTGTCCTGTCAAAGCAGTCTATGGCTGACCAGTGACTGACTCTCAGGGAGACCTGTGGTGGCTGCTGAGCAGGTTATATAAAGCTTTCATGCCAAGCCAATAGATATAATTGCAAGGGGACAGTGGTGACCTGGGAGGCAGCCTGAAACCAAGGGTCTGCCTTCCTATCCAACAAAGGCAGCGGAGCAGACCCTGCAGGCTTTGCAAACTGCTACTAGATCTTCAGCTTTTGAAGGTATGCAGCAAGTCTTGTGGGTTTTATTCATATGAAGAATTTACTTTGCAGCTCAGAGTTGAGAGAGAAGTGACTGCTCCTGCAGAGCTGAAAATAAGGTGACTGGGGTTTAAATTTTTTTCTAACTTGCCTTGGTCATTTTATAGTGCATGGTACTGCTCTGAAAGGTATGATGGAATCTTTCCTTCACAGCTCTGTATATATGATTCAAAATATTTGTTGACTTTAATGACCACCACATTTCCCCTCCTTAATTGTGCTGGTTCTGCAGTACAAAGGTGGCAAGGTATCCTTTTTCCCCATGTATTTAACACAATTGCAATTACATGGTGAATAACCCATGAGCTGTAACAAATCCTGCTGAGCCCTGATGAAGATACTTTTTCTCACTGCCAGCGAACTGCTCACCATTATCTTTGTGAGAAACTTGACAATCTCCAAACAACTACCTACCTGCTTAGGTGAGGTCTCAATGACAAATTTCAGTGCCTTAAAATTACTTGGGTAAGTAGCTAGGTAGCAGACCTGAGGAAAGTGAATTCTAAAAGGAAATGGCAATGTACAGCCAAATCAGGTGGATCAGAAGAAGGATATCCACAGCACAAACACAAAGTCAAAATGACAATAAAGGTGGCTTGTAATATCTCTTAGCAGGAGTGACACATGAGAAGGAAAGGCAATTTAGGTCTCAGCCCTTGAAGGAATGTTAGCATCTCGCACAGCTGGTGACATAATCTTGATTGAGTTCCCCAGCTGATGATGGGGAAACATCATCTTCTAATTACAATCAGGGTATGTTCTCATGTAAATCAATGCAGTATGTCTACAGACCCCTGTGTCTTTACCACTGCTTTCTAAGCTAAGTCAATGTATGAGTGGTACAGAGGAGCTCTGTCCCTTCTATGCCTTCTCCCATTTGTAACACAAATAACAAAATTAACAAACCGTGTTTATTTAGTTATTGTCCCCTTATTTATATCTAGTTTCTGAAGAAATCTCTAAGGAGCAATTTTCTGCCCCCAAAGGCAAACCAATCCCAGTTTTTTTTTCATGCACTGTTTATTTTTCAATGGCAGACAAAAGCAGGAGTGGTTTAACAGGAGGTGCAATGCATTTAATCTATGGAGAATTACTTTATAGGTAAACACAAAGCCTAAACACATAATAGTGCCACCACAGCTCAGGAATATGAAAATGTAAGAAAGCAATTCTTTAGCTCTTAATTATTCCCAAGAGGATCATCACAGGATAAGTATAAAAATATTTCTTGGTTTTCTTTAAATGCAGATGGTAACTAAAGTTAGTGCACTAAAAAATGGTTTTACACAGTAAACACATCTACGTATATAAATATATCTATAGATTGTTATATATATACACACATAAATGTATATAAAATGTATTAAAAAACCCAGTCTCTATATAAACATAGCCATCTTCTCTCTTGCTGCAGGGAAGAAATGATTACCTTACTACAGCCACGGATTGCAAAAATAAATGCATTTGCATGGTTCTTTATTACAGGGAAGAAAGAATAAGTCCTGTTTATTAATATATCTATACCATACACAGACATATTTTAAATCAGACTGGTTCATCTTGTTGCACCTGAAAAGTTGACAAGTGTATGTCACAGGCACACTGCTGAATTTTAACTAGGAAGAAAAATCCCTGATGATACCACAGTCATGTTGCATAAAACTGCTGCAAATCTTGGCCTCTAACATCATAGGAAGAAGTTACCCATTAGTACTTTCTTGCACCATGATTATAAATGCGTATTAAATGAATGATTATAATGTATATTAAGTTCTTGAAAGTGACAAGAACAGAAACATACAAGAATAAAGATTACTTCTAAGAGCTGGCAACAGTGTTAGCAGGTGCTTACCTACTATCTTTCCTGTGGGATGATGCCAATCAATTTGCAAAGGTACGTGAAGTTGTTACTGTTTTTAAGAATCACTATGTTTTTTCCCCATGTCCAAAGGCAGATATGCTATACACAGCACACTTTAGCATAAGTATTTTTCACATTAACAAAAGCCAGTTTAATCTTTAAATGAATACAGCAATTTTTGAAATTATCTTGTACTGCAATAATAAACACACCATTATGGTACACAGCAATTTAAAAAACTCAAACGGCACCAAAACCTCATCAATAACATCAGTGCTTTGCCAGATCTTTGTGTTGGGATTAAATGCTGTAGCAGCAGCCTTATTTATTTTTGCTTAGGAAAGAATGCTGTAAAACTGCACTTGGCTCCTTAAATACATAGTTCATTCCAGTTCCTCAGAGCTGGAATCAATATGGAAAAAAATGTATGACTTTAGAGACATTTCCCTTATTTTCAGTGATTCCATTTGCCTATACAGGAGTGGGAAAGGAAGTGAAGGAAAGCAGAGAGCCGGAAAGTTAAAACTATTGTATAATTTACTTCTGCCTGTGTTTTGCAAATGCTGTTTTCTTTTTTCCTTTGTGACAAAACATCTTCTACAGCTACATTAAGCTTTTGAAAAGGCAGGAAAAATTAATTTATAGCTACCATTTGTCTGGCTTTCACTAAGTAGGAAGGTGTGAAGTAAAGTAAACCAGCTAATGGGTGAAAATTTGTCTGAAAGTTATTTCTCTTAATGATGATAAAGCATGTAATTTTGTTAGAATCATATGTACTTTATCTTGGTATGCCTTTATTCAACCTATCAGCAGCAGGATGACATATTTATTTAACGCTCTTATTAATTTATTCTGTGGTCTCCCTGAAGAGATACTCTTCAGTGAGAATCACATCTAATCCCACAAAGATTAACACATAAAATACTGTAAACATATATACTCATGTGTATTTGTATATGATGATCCACAGCAGCAGGGGATTCTTCTTTTTAAGGATTGGTTATCTCTCAGTTAAAAGAGATCTTACTTTTTTTCTTAATTACACAAACTTATTAATATCCCTATAGATAACATGGGCATGACAGACACAGCCTTTGCTCCAAATAGCTACACACTTGATATAAGTTGAGACAAGTAAGGATCCTCAACAGAGAAAGGAAAACATTGGAAAGTCAAGTGGGTAAGATACGTGATCCTTCAGTAAAGTCACACTGTTTCACTTCTCTCATTTTTTGCAAGCCTCTTGGCCTACAGAAAAAAGGAATGTGACAAGAAAAATGCCAACTTAAATGATGGAGGGCCCAACAGCAGATGGCACAGGTAGCAGACTGCTGCAAAGGGGCAGAAGCATCCCTCCGCTGGTACAAAGGTAACCTTTCAAAGATATCAGACAGCGGGTCACAGGATAGCAAAGAATAACTGATTTTGGGCTTTAACAGCCAGGTGAAGGTTTGATACAACATGCATCCAGGGAAGAAGCAAATCTGAAGAGGTAACGCTCTGAGCCAGCATGATCTTGCCTGCTTTCAGCATCTGGGTAATCTCCAGGCTCCCACCTCTACTCTCTTCCTGCTACCTGCTAACGTATTTCAGCATCTTGCCTTTTCTCTCCGATTTACATAAAATCCTCTACCTCTACAGTGCAGCTCAAACTCTTCAAAAAGTCAAACACAGAAGAAGCAAGTCTTTTAAAGAGTCAGTTCCTGTGGGTAAAGGGGAGAAACTTAATATAGGCTGATCTCAACACAGCATGCAGAGAAGAAAAAATCAGTTAAGGTGCGGAGTCTGGCGCAGAAAGGAATACAAAACATCAGTACTTGAAAACAGAGACAAAGATGTGGATAACATTGTGCTGAGTGTGGTATAACAGGTACTCTAGTAATGCTGAGACATTTGGTATGTAAATGCCCAAACCATTCACAGAGGACCCTATGTTTTGTGGCAACTACATAAGCAGAATTCATCAATGCCAGTGGGAGTGCCTGCCTTACTTTTGTCAGTAGTATAATACAACAGCCACTGTCACAAAACACACATTCTGCACTACATCCGGGAAAACTGTAATGTTTGTGTATCACAGATACGCTAACCCCACAATACACACAAAGACTAAATTGCCATTATAAGAGAAATATATTTCATTCTTTAGTGTCCTCTTGGATCTCTAATTGTGAGAGACTTATGGAGTGAAATACTGAAGAAAATTTAGTCCTTACAGGCAGATATAAACACTGAGAAGTGTGCTGAAGTAATTTTGTAGCACTAATGGGCTTTCATAGTGTGAACTACTGCAGAACTAAAATGAATTGCCACTTCTGCTTGATGATGATAATTACTTAAAGACTGCATTTCACAATATTTATATTTGAAGTCAAATACTAGAAATGCAATGTACTAAAACAATCAGCTTTGGCCATACTTCTCATGCAAACTGGGGAATGTAGCTGCTGGGAAGGGCTGTAAAACAGTGACACTGGGATGTATATGGCATGTTTGTAGGTTAATGTCTTTCAGAAAATGATTTATGCGCCTGTGCCTTCCACCCCCTTTCTTGATACAGCACAGCACCTTCTACATTTATCCTCCCTCCAGGTCCCAGAAAATTTCTGCAAAATTTCTCATTTTGTCCCAAACCACTGGAACTCCGAGAAAGCTCCAGACACCTAACAGCAAATGGACTTTCTGTGTTTTAACTAAGATTTGCCTGTCTAAATGATGATTGTGTAAAGCCTTGAAAAGCTTGCATGTTTTATCGGCACCATATTTTTAAGTAAATGATACATAAATTAAGTGCAACGCATCAGAGTATGTGCACTGGGATAAGCTGAATTTCAGGAGCTAAGAACAACTCGAGATAGCAGCTAGTAAGGACTGAAAAGCAAGACTGGCTGGCTGTAAATCTGGGAAAATGCACGTGAGGGTCTTCAGACAAAGAGACATGCCAGAGAAGATATCAGAGCTCACTCAATTCAAAAACAGTTCAGGAGTGCTTAAACCCTGCATTGGTGAGAACTGCCAAAGTATTCAATGAAGAAAATGCTGCCAGTGTAACAGCACAAGGCAATGCAAATTGCTCTAGAAAATGTGTTTGATTTGGCAGCATGGAAAATCTTGGTCACCTGCTGCCTTGAAGCCAGTAGCTATTCTGATCCCAGCTGGGCCTGTGTTTGCTTCCATTTAAAGTTCATACCTGTAGTATCACGGCACAATAGTTACCCATGCACATTCGTGACACTTGCACTTTGATTTTTATAAACATGATGTTTTTGCAGTATCTGCAGTACCAAAGCATGTGATGCACATACACCTGCAGCAGTAACTCTGTGAGACAAATGATAAACAAATACAAAACACATACCATGCTTGAGGGCTCTCTTATGGAAGCTGCGGGGACACTGCTCCTTGAAGGACGCTGCCCAGTATTTTACAGAAAAATACATATAGGTATCAGTAGTACAGACAGGTATAATTACCCTCAGAGCTCAGAGTTTAGGATTACATGCTTAAACAAAAGGATTAACTAGCTCGCATGAAAACTGCCACAATTAAGTCAGGTTGGCACAATCACTACAGAAAGATGCACCAAATAAGGCAAATACTTTTGATTTCAAGCAGAACAAACTTGTGCACATCTGGTAAGGCAATACAGAATTTAACTAGGCTTGTATTTGTGTTTCTTTTTGTCTGAATCTTATCCGAAACATCAAACATAAAGGGGAAAAGTTCAGGTGATTCATAACTGTAATATTGTTTAACCTAGCAATGTATATTTTCTGTTTTGCTAATGGCCTTTGAGCCACAAGAATGTTTTAAACCCTGCATTTTTATTTGCTTCTCAAGATTGATATTGGGAGGTAAAAGACAGTGAGCTGCTGAATTTTTACATGAATGAATGTTAGCTACAGTTCAATTATTTGGTGATGATTGATATACCTCAAGACTTTAGACTGCCCCCACTGAAATTCCTAGTGCTGGTTACAGGGTGTCACCAGATACACTGCATTTTGTAAAACTACCAGGCGCTTTAATACCATTTTAAAGTAACAAGGCCTTTCAGTGTTTGGGAAAACCACAGATGTCAATCCTGTCCCATACACGCTTTTTGAAGATGTAAGACACAGTGAAATTCCGTTTTGTTTTGGTGTTTTCCCCCCTGTCATTCCAGAAAGCTAAAAAAAAGGATTAGACTTAATTTTATAGAAGGAACAATTTACTTTAAGGCTTCCAATATGTTGATTTCTCTGCACTGATATTACTTTATGCACATACCCCAGATGTGATTATAGGCTGAGCTTTTCTCCCTATGCACATTCAAATTACATGATTAAATTTGAAAGAGCAGAACTAACTGAATTTATCTTTAGAAATACTTGTGTGAGTGTGTGTGTGTGTATTTCCAAAGAGAAATTTTGGTTTAGTTTATTTTGATTCAATCTTCACCCGGAAAGGAGCATCCCATTTATGTGAATGTAAGGCCTTATTGCTGTGTTCAGCTGATCTGTAAGTGCATAAGGAAAGGAGTAAGTTTTTGTTTTTCTGCATTAACAAGATATCCTTTTTTGGCAAAATTCTAACGGATTACTAAACCACAGTCATCTGTTCCGGTACAGAATCACAAAGATAATTTCCTTGTTTATCTGACTTTCGCTGATGGATGATATCCAAGGACTTAGTTTTTCTTGCTCGGTCATCATTCTCAGTTTAACATCTCCAAATCCCACACCTGCAAGTGACCTAAGCTTCAAAGGGCTTTTTTTTTAATTTTTTCATCCGCTCTTTTTTAAGAGTTCAAGTGAAAACCATACAAAACATCCTTGTTCTCACACCATCAGGGGAACAGGCAGAACCAAAGGCATCAGAATTTGGAATTTCAGCTGGAAAAAAGCATTACCTGGACTGTCTACACTTTTCAAAAACATGAGTAGGGAGCAGCTGAGAAGGAAGGGCACTGACATTTTAGGACTGAGGATGAGTTTGTTGAATTTCAGTCAAGGTTTGTGACTGTGAGTTGTGACTTGCTGTCCACTGCATTATGGACATGCTGGGATCAATTTTCTTCTTCAACTCAGTTTCCAAACCAACACCCCAGTCAAAAAATGTGACTCTGATCTACTTTCTTAAGCAATCTTTGTAAAGCCATAACCACAAACACAGTGAACTGCTCCATCCCTCTTGAAGACACTCCAGGTCAGAGGCAGGTGGACTTCGGTCTTCCTACAGCTTTTCTCCCAGGGCATGGGATTTTCCCCATGAATCACAATCCCTGCCTCTTAGCATTGAGGCAAATGCCACTTGTAGCACAGGATCAAGCCTAATCCAAGTCCTCATTCTCGAACCTGCCCAAGTTTAGGTGAGTGTCCTGCCCTCAAACTGCTCTGCAGACAGTGAGCTTGTGCTCAGCCAGTTCCATACACAAGTGAGTTAATTTCCCAGTGCTGTTCAGTTTTATGAACACTAAGAATTAATGAGGGAGAAAATACTTATTTCCAAAAGCTCCAGCTTTTGAGCAGAAGATATCTATGTTTGTGTGCATATAGGGTATAGCTTACATTAACTTGTTTAGTTGGAATAAACTACCGCAGCACTTTTTCTTTTGGCAAAGATAAATTACTGAGTTTAGCACAGTTGTTAAGAGTTAATTCTGCACAAAGAGTTCTTATCAGTGGTTTGGGTGGCAAAAAAATTTCAGCAACTGGCTTAATTAGTTCTTCCTTTTTTTGCAATAGCACCCGACAGGTAGCAGAAGAAAACAAAAAGCAGAGATTGTAACGGAAAAGTTGTATACAATAATCCTGTTTGCTCTTCTGGTTTTGCTAATTCTCCCTTACTTAATGTCACATTAAATGGAGGCTTGCCCTGGTATTTTCCGGCACAGATAACAATCAGGAGTGAAAGGTTAGCACTTATTCCAAATACAGGCAGAAAGCAACCTCCATTCCTCCGCACAGGGTAGAGTAGTGCATTCTTCAAACAAAACACCCCAGCCAAAAACAAACAGCACAGTGATGGGAGCATCACAGAGGGCTTTCCCCTCAGCAGAGCTACCATATGGCTTGTGGGTGGCTTGTTTAGCAAGGACTGGGAAGCCTGAGCTGCTAACGAGACCTGCTCCCCAGTGCAACCTCTCTGACACAGATCATTTATATGACAAAACCAACACGGGTGCCAAGTACAATCATTTCAGCTTCACTGCTCCCAGTGTACAGCACACCAACTGCAGCGGAATAACCCACTGCCACACACCAGCACTAACTTTAACACAGACACCTTCATTTCCATATGAGCTGGCCAAAAGCACTCGAGCTTTTCCACCAGCACACACACATAGTGCAAATGCTCCGCAGCTGTCAGCATGACAAAGCTTCTACCAGATAAACTGGGCTTGCAAGATCCACTTGACCTTCTGAAGGTCAGTGAGATAGAGGGTGAAAGGCCAGGAGGGGTACAAATGTTTGAATTTACAATCATTATAAGCCATTTAAGATACAGCTGGACATTTTTTCCTAGCTGTTTTGTTTTAAATAATGACCCTGAAGCTTTACTTGAGTTACAAATCAATTTAAAAACCAACCCAAAGTGCTACAAGCCATTACCTGTGTTTCTCTTTCTCCCAGATAAAGAAAAGCAGGATTATGAAAAACCTCTGTTAGGAAAAACTGAATGTGCAGGGGAAAAACAAAAGTGAAGATCTTCATGACAACAAACAAAATAACCAATTAATCAGGAAACTCTCCAGGAAAAGCAGGAAGTGAAACCGCAGTAACAGTGTTTACCTGCATGTACAGTTTCTGAGGGGTTTTTGGAAATTATTTTTGTCTTTGCCATTCATTTCTTTTGGCAGCAAGCGGATGACAGACGGTTACTCCTATAGATAATATGAAGCAGGCTGATTAAAACCAAGAACCAGTCAAAACCTTTTACAACTCCTCACTGCTCATTTATGGTATGAGCAGCCTGATACTGAGCACAGTATTTTCTAGCACATTCCTCTCCATAACAGTTGTTAGAAAGCCTAAGAAATTTTGGTCCTTAGAAGATTGTTGATTAATCTTGAAAAGACTGTATGAACATGGGGGGGAGGGAGGGAAGGAGCCAATTAAGGGAAATATATTGAATCTAGGAATTTGTCAGCGAAGAATACTGTCAGAAATAATACCCACTACAACACTTTCCATTTTCTGTGTCTTGACAGCTTACACATTTCTTCGTCTTCTATTTATCTGCATGAAAACATTGAAAGAAAAAGGGAAACTGGATGACTATAAAGAGAAAACAGTGAAGCTACTTGCACAAAAGCTACTATGAAGGACATAATGGAGGAATCTCCACTTTCCACTTATCTTTAAGCACTAATCATCTCAGAGTTACTTTTAACAAAAGGAGAGCAAGATTAACTGGCAAGAGATTAGAAGTGATCGTTTAACATATGTAATGTATTATGTCCTTTAACATACATAGGTATCCCAAAAATATCTTGCTCATTCAATGCCAGCTTGTTTATTTTGCCGTTTAAAAATACCACAGAAACCCTACATTTAAGCCTGTGAACAAAAAACCCAAAAGCCCTTTGGGAAAAGAAGCCACAAAAAATGAGCCAGTAGATGGCATTGTGGCACTTCAAAAGACATTCCAGAAAATTCCACTTAAAAAACATGCAAGCCTAAGTACTGTGTTTAACCACTTACTGCTTAAAATGCAGTATTTTGCTCCTGCTCAATGCTACACATATGAAACTGAATACACAAAACCACACGATGTAGCTGCACTGTCACACTAGCCCTGAAACAAATCTTTACTCTGGTTCCCAAATCCAATCAGATCTGTATGCTAGATTTACAATCTCAGTCTTGAAAAGCTGATCCTTATTTGATGACTAACGTCCTATGAGCCATGGCCATCAAAGGGATACCAGAAAGGATGTGATTAGGCTAAAATAATTCCTAAAAAGTAATCACATACAAGATCTTACAACCAATGCAGATGATACTACTTCTTGCCATACAGAAACTACTGTGGAACAGATATTATGCCTTAAAAAATAATTTATGGAGTATTTTATGAATACTCCCATTTTCTTTCAACTAAACTGCTGATATGCCCTCACAGCTAGGGTTGAGAAGACACTAGCAATCACCAGTTTCTTGCACAACACAGCAGTTCTCTGTATTGCTTAATCCACAAACCCTTGAAACAATTTTGCAAACCTCAATGTACAAAAAAACCTCAGGAATTTACTTTAAGAATTATATTCCATATACAGGCAAACTTATTTAAAGTGACATTAGAGCTGCAATTATCAGTAGTTTATCTGCATGCTATTTTATAGATATATCTGCTTTACCTCCACCAGCTCTGAGCAGAGAGTTGGATCAGCGACCTCTGGAAGCCCCTTCCAGACTCAGGTATTCTATGAAGCTTATATATCAATGCTCCTTATGATATTAGCCCTTAATAAAAGGTCTAGTGACATTAATTTTGTCAGGAATTTCTAAAAATCCTTGTATAATAATAAAAAACCTTGCAGGATAATGTAATTGATCTGCTTGCCTTAAGGGCTCTTTATTAAATTCAGTAAGGCACTCTAAGTCTCCAGTTGTAGATACTCATATTTTTTTCCATGTCATTTCTACTAAAACAACCTAAAGCAGTCTAGTTTTCCTGATGGAGAATTTCAGCTTTGGGTCTCCATTGCTTGATAAGCTAACGCGTGGATTAGGAAACAAACAGGCAAGTAAAACTTCATTCACAAAATAATAGCTCAAATATTTTTCCCAAATGTAATACCTGCAAAAACATTAACTCACTTGAACAAAGCTGTTTTAGGTATGTTGAAATTCCCTTCTTTAAGGAGCTCTTAAGAACACAGAAGACTACAAGAAAAACGTTTCTTCAATCCCCTTAGGAAAGACATGTAGCTACAACCATACCAAGATTTTAACAGACTTGATTAACTTGTTTCATCCCTGCTTGGACTGAACTACCTGCTGGCCTCCCTAGCATGCTATGGTAATGAGTTCTACCACATAAATGTGCATTTTATACATCTTTTGAACTCTCAAGCTTGATGGGTGATCATTTTGCTCAGACCTTGTAAAAGCCAGTAAAATCAGAAAAAAAAGTCACTATTTTCCTCAGAAATATTTTTCTCCTAGGAGAACTTTCAAGAGGTAAGTTCTGCATGGAAAGATTCCTTCCTTTGTGTGCAAATATCCAGATACCAGGAAGGAGGATAACAGCCTACATCAGTTCTCCACTAACTAACATTCATGTGGTCAGGAGCAGAGGAAACAGGACTAAGAACTGACAATTTCTGAACAGGCTGGGACAGCACCTTGGCACCTGCAAGCAGTCAGACAGAAGAAACCAGTTCAAGCAGGAAAAGACGACCTGACTGCTCTTCCTATCATTAAGGCAGAGTCTTTCAGAGTGCCTAGCTGTGTCTGCATACCACACTGGTTCAGAAAGTCTATTGTATCAGAGAGGAGCCTTCAATAAATACAGCATGACCCTGCATTGTGAACTCAAGACTGTGGTGACTCACATGCAAAAGAAAGCATCCTTCACCATCTTATTTATGATATGTATTTGCTCTTGTATTCTGTAAGGCTTGGTGCTGGGGGCCACCACAGAACCAGCAAGATGATGATACCCAATGGCACTGCCTTCCAGAAGATTCAACTTAAAATTGTTACAGGCCTGTCTGTAATTAGCAGGGAACACCACTTATGTGTCAGTAAGAAGTTTTCCCTGTTTTTATCACTTCCTGTCTGCTGTCACGACAGAGGGTTTTCCTCATCTTTTTTGATGAGAAAAGCAGCCTGACCAATACAAGACAAGACACTTTTCACGGCAAGATTTGGCTGCTTTGCTCTTGCAACTGAATCCACAGAATCCGATTTCCCCCCAAATATATACAAGTGCTTGAATTTTTTGTACTTTGGCACACTCATAAATGTCAATTCTTCTCATGCAGTGAGCACTTCAAGAGAACCAGATTTGGACCATATGCAAAAGTATCTGTACTCTGATCACACTAGGTGGTGTTTTCTCAACCCATTCAGTGACTCCTGCTTTAGTGGCCAGATGATGAACAAATCATGCTGTATGTAGTATTAATTTGTTTCACAGAAAGGCAATTATAGCTAACCCCAAAATCAAGTTTTTTTGAAGTTGACTTGTTTCAAAAGCCACATTGTAAACATTTGGTATAAAGTCTTTTGGATTTTTAAAAATGGGCTTGGTGCTGATTTACCAAAGCTGAGGCCATTGTTTAACTGAGCACCAGTCAAAAGGGATTTTCTCAGATACTAAAATATGGTGAAAACTGTGGTTGCGCTACAGGCTTTCATTGCTCTTCCAGCCCAATATTATAGTCACTAAAAAAGTATGTGCCCTTGCTTGCACAGACATAAGGAAGATTTGTAGTAGACTAAACACTAACACAGCCTGAAGTTTTCCCCTCTTGTTCCACTGCTTATCGGACTGGTAAGTATTTGTGAAAGAGCAGCTTCTTAAACCGTACCCACCTACAATCATACAGCATCTGGACCAGGCGGGGAGCTCAGTCTTACGATTCCCTCAGACTGGAGGCTCCCCACTGACAATAACTGTCCAGAAGGAGAAACAGATGGCCAACTTCTCCAGACTTTTCTGCCCACCTGACCTGATGTTCTTTACACCAGTCATGTGGGCAGATTTAAAACAGACTGATAAAATCCCCAGGGTAAATTAAAGAGTTAATTATGTGACAATACTTCTCAGTCCTAATCACTGGGGCTTTCTATGCACTTTCACTAAAAAAGCAGGCTGACAGAAAATGCATTATTCTCAAGGTACTCCATTTGCTGATTTGCTGTACAATTCCAGGGCTGACAACTTCTTGCCATTTCTGAAAGCAGCTTGACAATTTTTTCTCGTCACTCCGACACTGCCTAGAGCAAATGTATGTGAGGTACAGTAACATCTACTGCTTGCAAATGAAAGGAAAAGCTCTCAAATCAGCAAGAATTAGGTTTCTTAAAAGAAATACTTAAAAGAATCTCACAAACTGGTTCACAGAACCTCTGTGCCAATCAGCATTTATAAACTAATATTTTTAACTTCGCTGCAAGCTCACAATCCAATCAATAGTTACATTAAAATATACCAGCAAGGAAAAATACAAAGAAGTAGAGTTAGCCAATAAGGAATTTCTTTAAACTGCAAGCATGCAAATCAAATTTAACTAATAAGGTAAAATTTTCTAAATTTGATTTTTGAGCATTTATATTCTTCCTTCCATAACCTCATTCCTTAACTGCATAATTAGTTAAAGGAAAATTCTTCAAGTGACATTTAAACCATTTTTCTAAGTCAAGTAGGCTTTTATGGTTATCATTGTCTGCATTTGTGCTAGTAGCAACTTTTGACAGCAGAATAAAGATACTAAGTTCTCATAAGTTCCTATGGATACCAAGCAAGCAGCTACAAGAGAAAAACAAATTAATGGCTTCTCTAAAGGAAAGGCTACAGCTTAAGTGGAAGTCCCTCTGTTTAGCCAACAGTGAATCAATTTGGGAGAGGGAAGTTGTCAATGTTTCAACTACAGCGTAATACACTCAACTTTGTAAGTGATGAGAGAACCACAATAATCAAGCCATGATACCCAACAACACAGAAAACCAGATTTCCTAAATTCGCACCTCAACAAACTCTCTTTTTAAAGTTCAGAGTCACTGCCGACCCACATGAATTCCTCCCCATGCAGTGGCTAGGTACCTCATCACCTGCCTTTCATTACTGGCCCTCATTTCCAGTCCCAGCTAAAACTACCTCCTGCTGAATGAAGGGTAAAAGCCACGCAAAGTGATGGTCACAAACTGAGGTGACTCCTTCCCTGCAATCACAATGTAGCTTGTCCCATAGGGTGGCAAATACCTGCCCATCTCTCTCTAGTTTAGATGCAAACCCTCCAACATGTATAAACTGGAAGCACCCCTAAACAAGAGCTTGTATCTCGCTGTGCTTTGTCCCACCTGATATTATGGGACATAAATTCATGGCTTCCAGTCACAGAGGAAAATACTGAATTGCTAAAAGATATTGTAAGAGACGGACTAAAACTACTACAACCTGCCTGAGTCAATATGCAAGCGTTACTTAACCTCCCACGCAAACTGAGGAAGTTAATCTTAAAAACAAGAATGATAAAATACTGCACTTTCATCAAAAGGCTTTCACTTTGAACTTCTGATTAGGCAAGAACCATTTTAGGGAGAAACCTTCTCAGGAAGTACAGCGAGAACACAGTTACAATTTTCTGTGGCTCAAATGATATTTGGCATAATTTCTCCTAAGGTCCTGCCTTCCCACCACCCAGTGAACTCTGATGCCCTAGTTCTATATTGATGCCAAGTTTCCTTTTATTACAAAGGCTACAAAGTACTATAGAACAACTCCTTAAGTCAGAGTCTAGTTAAAAAAGCACTGAGCAAAATAGTCTGAGCAGAAGCAGTGTTTGACTTGACCCATGTTAAATTAGTGACTTTTCTACTTCATGTTTTTATACCTGAAATGTGAATTAATGCAGTTTCAGTCTTTGTCTTACTCTACTTTACTCAAATAAATCAGATGCAGCCCCTGCATGTGATATTGCCCTGAATTAACCCTGTCAAAGAAGTATCATTCTTACATCAAGGATGTTGAACAGCTTGCTCATGTAAGAATCTGGTCCAGGAGGGAAGCAAAGTCAGGTCACTCTGGATCTGGCAGCAGACACTAGGTTCTTCAGTACAGGTTTCTAAGGCAAAAGTCAATCAAATGCATAGAATAAAATGATGGTGTCTAACAACATCCAATCTCCTGCCTGCAGTCTCTAGTTTCATGGTAAGGGAAATGTCAGAGAAGAAGAAACCGTCTTTTGGAAGGTAAAAAGATACTGTCAAAAATTGGCAAAAAATTAGAAGTGATTATTATTTTCCTAAAAGGCAGGAGCTTTCCATATATTTCAAAGCACAGTAAGACTCCTTGAAGTCAGATACCATTTACTGCTAAGGTAAATGATGGAAAAGAAAATGCCACATATGAGTGCTCAGAATTTTAATGCACTGCATTTGCTTTTATAGTTATAAAATACCACCTCTACACTGTTAAATGTTGAGACATCAATTTTTATTAAACATGTTTTGCTTCTGCAATAAAGATATAAGAAGAAAAAAAAGTCTCTGACATAGAGATTTGGTCTCTTTTTGCCAATAATGCTAGTCAATATTAGCATGTAAGTTTTTAATGATTCACTATACTGTTTGATTATCCACTCCCCAAAACCACCTTAATTAGCAGAAATATTGATTTTACAATGTTCAGTCCTACAAGTTTAAGAAATATGAGGCAATAAACCTAGTCCTAAATAATAAAAAATTAAACTGATATAGTAATAAAATTGTAACAAAGGGAGAATGTCCCCCTGCATCTAAATTGAGTTGCAGTCGACAACATTTAAAATAACCTTAGTTTGGATCCTGCTGAAGCAACCATTTATGGAGTGCTGCCTTGCCTTGCCAAGCAAGTCACCAAGTGCTCCTTGAGAAGATGCAATTGTTCTGTTGCCACAATGTACAGTCTCATTCAGAGTATTCTCCCCGAAGTATAACAGAGCCATAGCACAAAGCAAATGGTGCCAAAGGTCTTGCTGACAAGCTTTTCTTATCAAGGAGAAAAGCCACCTGGGTCCAAATTCCTTTTTAAAAAAGAATGACAGGAAGGTAGTGCTTTCTCATTCAGCAGACAAAAAAAAAAAAAAAATCCTGTAAACATTTTGTCGTTTTTTCCTTTTTCAGATTTCTACCTCATAAAAATAAACTTTCTCTTTTATATGAATAAGAAATTCTGAGCGTCTTAGAAACCACAGCATAGTTACAGCCAATTGACATATATTTAACATAGCAAAAAGAACTCCAATCCTCATAACATTAACTCTAACTGATAGACTTTAAAGTCTAAAATGACAAGCATATGTCAATGTTACCTTCTGTTTTAAAGCAGCCACAGTATTGCCAGTAACTACAAAGACAAAGTTGCAAGCATTTAAGCTGCTGATCCTTTACTTGTTCTAAATTCTGTATTTGCACAAGTCTGTTAGAAATGTAAGCTGCCTTTT
Source organism: Forpus xanthops (assembly GCA_032466535.1). Lineage (NCBI taxonomy): Eukaryota > Metazoa > Chordata > Aves > Psittaciformes > Psittacidae > Forpus > Forpus xanthops. Next base: position 12,566 of record JASSUY010005320.1, on the reverse strand, counting down.
AATATAAAAAGATTAAAATACTCATTAAATGTCCAGAATGATCACTTAGTGGAAGACTCTTGTTAACTTCATCTATTTTAACAAAAAAAAAAAAAAAAAAAAAATAGACACCCCACCAAACAGCCCCACTCTTTTACATTTCTTTAAAGGATCAAACTACATTGCTAGGTCAACACTCAGAAAAGGAGGGAGCTAACGTTTTTTAAGTAAAAAGAACACATTTTCATCATTCTGCCTGGAAAGTAAATGCATCTTTCAGGAGAGATAAAAAGCATGTCTTAGCTGAAAGTCCTTATGCAAAGAACTAAAGTAAATAACAAAATCCTGGCTAATATTTGACAGTTGCTCTCTTATGGAAACATTGAGGTCTGCAAGGACAGCGGCAGAATATTTAAATGGTAAAACCCTATGTCAGCTGTTGAAGAGATTAAAACCCAACAGCCTGTATAACAGCAACAACAAAAAAGATCAACAGGACAACAGCAAGCGGTGGCATCAGCATTGCCAGAAACGTGTGTGTAAAAGAGGCTTTAGTTCCTATTTCAGCATCTATGCGAGTGCCTTAATTCTCAGCCATCCTGAGCTGTGAAAAGCAGTGAGACCTACTAAGGTGCATTCCATTTAAGAAATTATGTTTGTCTAAACATTGAGGGCCACAAAGATGATCAGAGGGCTAGAGTACTTCTATGAAGACAGGCTGAGAGAATTGGGCTTGTTCAGCATGGAGAAGAGAAGGCTTCAGGGAGACCTAGCAGCCTTCCAGTATCTAAAGGGGCCCTACAAGAAAGCTGGTGAGGGACATTTTACAAGGGTATGTAGTGACAAGAGAAGGGGTAATGGCTTTAGGCTGACAGAGGGGAGATTTAGATCTTAGGAAAGCATTCTTCACTATCAGGGGGGTCAGACACTGGCAGAGGTTACCCAGAGAAGCTGTGGCTGTCCCATCTGTGGAAGTGTTCAAGGCCAGGCTGGATGGGGCTTTGAACAATCTGGCTTAGTGGAAAGTGTCCCTGCCTGTGGCAGAGAGGTTGGAACCAGATGATCTTTAAGGTCCCTTCCAACACAAGCCATTCTATGGTTCTATGATTGGGAACTATCTTTTCCTTTTTCTCCCCCCACTTTTCTTTTTAAAGAGATTTTTGGCACAACTGTTAGCAGCTGGTTCTGAGAGTTGGGTGATGGAGCTTGCCTCCTTGGTGTTGGAGGGCAGCAGCCTCAGGCCTTGGGGCTGCTGGGAGGGATCCCATGTGGAGCAGCAGCTCCATGCCTTCCACTCCCCAACGCTAAGGGTTATCAGATGGCACTGCAGGTGTGTTGACATGCCCATAACATGTGTTAAGCGTCATACACATAATACAACACAGCCAGCACTCTAAAAGTGGTACCTCAGGCAGAGCGTACTGGCACATTTTATTCCTACTTGCATGAAGCAAGACTCCAGATCTTGACCCCGTTGCTTCCTCATAAAAATGCATCACAGTCAGAAACAGCTAGCAGGGCAGGCTGCAGAAGGTATTAAAACCCTCCTATGACTGTATATGTACAAGAGATGGTCTAAGGCTGCTCATGCCCCTTCAGTTCCACCTGTCAGAATGCTGCTCTAAGTTGCAGTGCCAAAGGTAAAATGGAGAGGATTGCCAATATAAATACAACCCTGAGCAGACCTGCCCTAAAACCCATTTAATGAAGAGTTAGGGACTGTCAGCATCAGTCGAGAGCTGATACACACTGAGTCTGCCTGCTCTCAGCAGCAGGTAACTGTGAGAATGATGGCCAGAGAGGGCAGCTGATTTTGGTAACTGGGTGATGGCTCTGGGCTAGACTAGGTATACACCTAGTCACCTGGTGGACTTCTTACAGATATTGGCCAGTCTGGGTTGGAAGCAAGCAACGTTGTAGAATCTCAAGTTTTCAACAAGCTATTTCAAAGTTTTCCTTCAGATTGTTTTACCTGTAGGTATGTTTTTTGGTTTTCTTTCATTGACTTTATTGAGAAGATTAATGATGAAAACTAGATCTATCAGAACTTGCTTGTGCATGCGAATGGTACCTTCAAAGTTCATCTGGGACCTGGGAATAGAGTCCTCAAGATTGCTAATAAAGCCCCTGAATGAGTAATTTGAATGGAAGCTTGTATTGAACTTTAGCTATTTACCATAAACTCCTTGACTTACATTCCTTAATCAGTAGAATTTCGTGAGAAATTAATACACAGGACAGGTAGATGCATAGACTTAATAAGACAGCAAATAATGCAATCAGAAAGAAAATATTATCTACTTAAAATAATTAGGTAAATAGATTCCTTTAGATAAAGTAGTTTTTAGATCATAATCAGTGCCATTGTAATAACTGAAATAGACTGGGTACTGATTTCTATCTGTTATCACATCTTCCAATTCTCACTTTTTTAGTGGTCTGTCCTAAACATTGTGTAGCGTTTTCAGTACTGCAAAATGTTTTCTTAAATCAGTGACTTGGAAAAAGTATGTTCAGTTCTGTGACAGAACATTTCATCACAGGTAATTCAATGCATTTTGCCAAATGGTCCAGTTCAATTTCACAAGTTTGCTGTGACGTAATGCAATAACACCAACATTTTTTAACCTCCACCTGGTTGAACTTTCTGGTAGAAAGACTGAGTATTTGTATGTAAACAAAAAATGATTTTTCAGCTGCCAGGTCCACTTGACATTGAGAAAAATGTCGTCAGCACTCACAAGCTACTTTTAGTTCCTGCTGCTCAGATCATTGCTGCTGTTTCTGAGTCAGGATACAGAGGGCAAACAGATAAAAATTCAAGAAAAGTGAATCAGAGGACTCAGGAAATGCACAAATGAAGGTGAAATATTGCTATTTCGTCTAAATTTTTCATTACCAGTTATAGCTTTCGTCCTTACAGATTTTTCTGTTGATGTAAGTTCCTGCTCCAAAGACAGCAAGAGAACAACTCAGAAGCTGGTAATTTCAAATATGGATTGTGACTTATAACTGAACAACCAAAGACAGTGACCTGGTCAGGTCACTACTTCATTGTAATTGCCCTGTTACCAAGCACTGTAAGAAGATGGATATACTTAGGAGACCTTTCAAGAATTCCAGAAATAAGCTTCCTGAACTGTATTTTCTTGCATCTGCAAAGCAATTTAAAATTGTTCTCCTGCAATACCATGACTGCAACAACATGACTATATAGGTGTTGCAAAACCAAGTCCCAAGTAAAAATGACTGGTAGTATCTGCAGGAAAGGAATAGCTTAGACCTGAAACTTCCAGGCACATAGTCCTCTCAGATTGCCTCATCAAGAAAGAAGTTAAAACATTCAAAACAAAACTAACACCTCCAGATTTGTCTCAAGACTTCAAGCATGGCTGCCGAGTTACATGCCTACAATGGCAGCTAAAGACTTCCCAAATTCTGAAAACATCCAGTTCCAGTAGAAGATGAGAGGTTGTGAATGCATAATGGCAAAGGCTGTGCATGTATTTCTCCAAACTGCAGGTATTAAGGAATGATACACTGTGGACTGGAAAAGGAGAAATTAATCCATTTGTTGCTAGAAATCTCTGGCTTCTCAAAGCATGTATTGCTCTATATGGTATAACCCAGGCAAGTAGGTAGGTACCTAATGACAATATAGATTTTCTTGCAAGCTCAATTTCTTAGGCATGAGACTGATGGCTCAAAAACACAAGGTAGAGCCAAGTGGAACCACTGCCATTATTTGTCATAAACCCCCAAATCCATCTCTCTCAGTTATAATGTACTGATACAACCTTCCATCAGTCTCTCAGGTTGAGAGAGACAAAAACCACCCAGTGAATGCACCATCTTTGGTGTTCACGTGTATACCTGAATAAATTGATCCATGTCAGGAATATAAACAACAGCTAGCAGAAGAAACCCCTGCTGTTGCAGCCAGTTCCTGTAGTGCCAACTCACTGCATGGCTCAAACATCTCAAATAGGTCCCCTGTTGTTACTCTTCAGGTATCATGAAAAATATGCTGGAGTACAAAGACGTATGAAGTGTACTATGCTCCTGGTCTACAGATTATCTACATACTTTGCTGCTATGCAGCATCAATCTAAATTACAATAAAGTGGACAGTTATTCATAAAATTCAGAACTGGCAAAATGCAAATATCTACTAAAGACACACGTGTGGAAATAAAAGAAAACCCACAGTTAACCTACCTACATTGAGATGCATTATATCAAAGATACCTCCCTCTTCCTCCTTCAAAACACCTTTTCCTGTCCTTATAACACAGCAGACAGGCTTCCAGACTTGGACCATGTTCCCTGTTCCTTATAAACTACCTTAACTTTTACAACTGACTCATGACTGGGAACATGTCCACTCACACCCACCTCCGTGCAACAAATGATGAATGAATCTCATGTCACCAAAGCATAACCTAATATATCACTTCCAACTTTTATATTGTATATCAAATGCATGACAAATGTTAGTATCCTGAAATCTAGGAGCATTTTATTTTGTAAAACTAAACAAAATTCACCCTGTAACATACTATAATATATAACAGATCATGCCAAATGTATTAAGAATAATTTCATATTGAACACAGTAATATTTTAACATTTGTAAAGAAAATGCAAGAGTTCTGACTGCATTAGGTCCCCTCACCTTACTGACCTTCCTTGAGAGCCATGAAACTGTGACTGCAGAAAATACAAATATCTGGTTTTGCAGCCACGTTCTTCTCTGCCCACATAAACTAAGAGGAAAAACAGAATCACCAATCTACTTTTTATACATGTTAATTGAGTAATTTAAACCAGGTTCCATTCAATAGGTGACTTCATACACAACTCGAATTCTTGGTTATTTTTCTGCTGACCTTTCTGAGTAAGCATCAAGTGGCCTTGAAATAAATAAAAAAACCCCAAACACACAACAAACCACAAGAACCATGCAACATATTCCATACAAGAATTCCATTTCAGCATGGAAAGAGAAGTAAGGAACAATCGAGGGACTCTTCTATATTTTATTTTAGAAAAATTAAATTGACACATTAGAGAAGAACTTGAGCAGGTCTAAAAGGACATTTTCTGAAGCAGAAATATTGCCTAAGCTCTTTTAGAACTTCCCTGAATGCCAGAGCAAATATTTTCATTTCATTGACCTTGCTAGGCAACTCCCCAACATAAAGTGTATGGTAGAAACATACTCCAGCAGTATCAAGCCTGAAATATTTATTAAAAACATTTGCGATCCATGAAAACAAACTAATTCTGTACATATTCAAACTGTGAACTCCATGTATTAAATAGTGTAACAGAACCTTATCGAAAACAGCTTTTCATATGGGAGAAAATGAGGTGGTGGTGAGTGGGTGCTCTTCTATACATTACTACTAAGATCTGACTTTCTGAGCCACCACTGATTAAAATTAGCATGGTTCCTTCTGAGCTTGTTTGGATGCACACTGTACTGTATTTCACTGCTCTACAGTAGAATTTGAGCAAGATTTAGCAGCATTATTTCCTTATGAGAAAATAAAGGGCATGTTAGGCCATTAGTTACATTTCTGTCTGCACTTTTCTCTCTGATACACCTAACATTGTGCAGGCCTAAATGACTATACCTTTCCAGCTGCACCACCAAAACTTAGGATGTATGTTTAACTGCCACTGCAGCTTCTAAATATTAGAAATGTTGGTGTAGAAGAGGATTTGTTACGTGGTCATATAAGGGGCAGTTTACATAGTAATACCATTACAATACAGTTCCCATTACTTTGGAACACCTAGTCAGATTAGAAGAAAACTTCTTCCATAAGTTATGACACTCTAAGATCCATCAAGATCACATCATATACTTCTCTTACTCTGTGGTTGACCCTGATTTGTTAAGGAGAGGGAACAGGATCTTTTATATGACTGAACAAAGGATTATCATCAGTTTCCCAACATGGTTGAATGCAATGTTCAATGATATTTATTTAAGAAAGAAATACCTTTCTGAAATGAATTGAATTCATAATAGCTGCTGTTGCCTTAGTTTGTTGACAATTAATTTCACCCATTCTTGAGATGTAGAAATCACAGAGTCACAGAATGGCGTGGGTTGGAAGGGACCTTTAAAGGTCATCTAGTCCAAGCCTCCCGCAATGAGCAGAGACATCTTCAGCTAGATCAGGTTCCTCAGAACCACATCCACCCTGGCCTTGAATTCTTCCAGGGTTGGCGCATCTACCCCCCTTCTCTGGGCAACCTCTGCCGGTGTCTTATCACCCGCATTGTAATTAATTTTTTTCCTGAATCTCCCCTCTTTTAGACTAAAACCATTACCCCTTGTCCTATCACAGCAGGCTTTCCTAAAAGTCCTTCCCCCAGATGAAACAGGAGGATTTCTACCATAGGTGAACCCAGAGGCAGCATTAATTAACATTAACAATGGAAGACAGCATAAGACATGCCTGCCTTTTGGAGGCCAGTTTCTAGGCTTTTTGGCGCCAACCCTTTGTATCATACACAAGATTAATAGCAAAATAGCTATTAGTGTCTTCATGATTAAAGCCTGGTTCTTAAAAAGACAGATAGCTTGTTTATGGGCACTGTTATTTGCTGGGCTCCAATCCACTTTCTCACTGGAAAGCCACCTTGGCAAAAAATGGTGTGAATTTCATTCTTGCCCTTGAAAGGATCACACAAAAAATGCACATAGACAGACCAGTTTTTGAACACTTGACATTTCTGACCACAAATTACAAGTGGGAAAAAAAGAAAGAATGAAAGAAAGAAAGGACAAGATCATAGTCACCGTCATCTCAATACTTCAATAGAAGAAACATTAAGGACAGAAACATCAAGTACTTTACATTTTTAAGAATGATCCACTGCAGTTTGGGGTCATCTTCTAGTTTGACAAGCTTTTCCATAAAACTCCAAGCCCTCTAACCAAGCAACCAATCCCCACTGATGCCTATTCCCTGCTTTGTTTTTCACCTTTTTTTATAATAGCATTCAAATATCAGATTATAAATCTTGTATAGCTATAAAAATAACAGTGCTTTTCATAGTGTTTTTTATTGCTCTTTGGACTGAAATAGTCTTGGAGGAAAAGGCAATTCATTATTGTACTTTCCTACTTGCCCACTTTTGTAAACTTCTGTAAAAGAATCACAGAAATAGGTTGGACATGTTTGGGTTTCACAGCAGAAACTGAGTAACAGTTGGGAATTGTTAAGTATTGGAAAATGAGGACTAGGTGATACATGTTGGAATAGATACAGAACAGACCTTCAGATAAGACTATACTCACAGCCACAAGGTAGCAGAAGATATTTAGAAAGACGAAACTAGAACAGTGGGAGTAGAAAGATGTACTGACATAATATCTAGACTTAAACTTGCAATAGAAGATCATAAATTGACATGCAGAAGGTCCCAAAGACAAAGAAGAAAACAATACTGTATGAACTGTGATATTGTCTCTGGGTGACCTGATGATACTGTTTCATCTTTAAGATGCAGTTTTCTGGAACGAAGGGGGAAAGAAATAGGTCAGTTGTTTTTTGTTTACCATCTCTATGTCACTTGAAACATTTTGGAAGTATCCACTGGCAATTTCCCCCTTAATTGTGTGAATATCAACTTGTGAACTATGAAAAGTTAGAAGAGTACTTATAGAGCAAATGAAAAACAAATTATTGGAAGAAGTACAGAGAATCACAGATTACCTGAAAGTAGGAGGTTTTCAACTATCACTGACAGCTCATATTTTTGTTTACATGTCTCTCCAGCTATGATACTCAGTTTGCTAGAATCCAAGCAGCTTTAGAAAGTTCGGCATTTTGTACAGGCATGGTAGCCAATGTGCTCAGTCCTACAAGACTCCACAGCTAAGGAGCTAGTAGATGCACACACTGTATATTAGGCTCAACAGAACTGGGATTCAACTCCATCCCTGAACAAGCTTCACAACTCCTGCGGGTTTATTGGCTTACCCAGCATCCCTGGTTTTGATAAACTGTGCTGCTGGTTACATGTCATGAGTCATGCCTGAACCACTTGCAAGTGCCATTGAGCTCAAAAGGATGGGCTCTCCAACCCTGTTCCTCCAAAATTATTGCTCAGACTAGATTGTTTCCAATGGGAATTGGCTGAACAATGTGTTTTCTCTTGCTTTGACTACCTAGAAAATGTAGACACTGCTAGTGAAATGACATAAACTATTTATTTACAAGTAGGCCAATGTATAAAACTTGTGAATGCTGAGAAGCAGATATGGAGGAATAGTGGAGAGAAAGGCATTTGGCAAAGTGCCAAGTGAATCAATGTTAAAAACTACAATTACCCTTTTTAATCTCTTCAGTTACAATGTAAACCCCTTATCAAGAGCAAATTAAAAAGAGATGCTGGACAATGATGCACAGAATTTGACACTCCCAAAATAGCAACACTGCAGTTACTGATTGCCAGTGCATACCTGTAAAGCATCAGCTTCAGTACTGCACAAAAGACAGCAACTTAAACAAAACATTGAAGCATCTAGTGCAGATATGCTCTTTAAAAAGATTTAAAGCTACTGATTTACAAATGCAACACAGTTGTTTTAACTATAGGGGAAAAAAGCTAACGCTTGTTTGAAGCTTGTACTAGTTAGGAAATAGGAACCTAATCCCCTAAAATTATTTGAATAAATACATGTATCTTTTGCCAAGGGCAACAATAACTGTAGTAAAAACTCCTTCATACCAGAGGATAAACATACACGTGTCTGAAAATGAATAAATGTAAAACACGAGAAAGTGCATTCCTCAGCAGTGATACTGACGCTTTCCAAAATGTGTGTATAAGGCATCCAAACAAAACTTGTGACGAAGCTTTCCAAAGTATCTGAAAATATTAGATATTACCTCAGCCACTTACTGAGATATTTGAGAGGAAGTGAAAGAGATGACAGAGCTTTTCAGGTACAATCACTTTGAAATTTAAATGCTCATTTCTCAACATGTTTCTTATTTAAAATTTATAAGAATCAACACGCAAGAGTCCTTTGGAGCCATGTAAAAATTCAAAACCTGTGTTTCGGTTTCAGCCTGTCTTTACTACTACAAACATTACTCTCCAACTCCTGAGATTACTCGAGAAAACTGCCTTCTCAGTTCTGCATCCATTAGAAACAGATTGAAATTCACACCAAATGCAAGTAAGCCTTTGACTGAAACTCAGCACATATTTCACTCAAAGCCAATACAGAGGCACTAACATACAAATCTTTCCAAGAGCTCTTATTTTTTTTACTCCTAGAAAGTTCTTTCTAAAAGAAGAAACACACAATCCATTCATCCAAACTGAGGAAAACCACAGCATTTCTGTCCTAGGAGGTACAAGGCACAGCATTAGATCAGTTTACTTCTAGTTACCAAGGTCTCATCACACAGCCACTGGCACTGAAACCTGCCAGATATAATATATAAATGGAGTTGTGGATGCACGGCCAAGCTTCCAGCATGCTCATCATGAGCAAAAATAGCAGTGGTACAGCTTAGCAAGAAAAGCAAATGGGGAGACAACATTTTATAGGCCAAATAAGAACAGTTAACAGTGGTCATTTAGCCCTACTAAAACCCCAAATTCATGTGTCTGTATATTTGTTATTATAAAGCATGTACTCTCCAGGAAGAGTCTTGTTCGCTAGACTTAGTGGGGGAAAAGGCAGGAGTTAAATCCTGTTCTTGCTGGATTCATTAGCAGAATTTCCATGTGCTTTAGGTGGGATCAAATTTCATGTATGGGATATTTTTTTATTTTGGTTGTACGATTTCTTTATTAAATATGAGAGATAAAAGATTTTAAACAGGATATCTTGGAAACACAGAGGCTGCTTCAGCTCAAGACAAACTGTCTTCCTGAGCAAGCTCAGAAGTATCCATGTATCCAGAAAATAAATTTAATTGGAGAGATTGAATTCAAATGGAAATTTTCAGATTTATGAGCCTACCTATTCACATCTGTCTACCTCTCTGCCACTGAAGAACAAGGAAATACACCTATAAACCAAACAGAAACTACCAAACTGTACCAGTAAATGGGGTTTTAAGAGCAAGATAGAGGCTTGTAAATGGCAGATGAACCAATAACACCGTGGTTATTCATGGAGACTAAAGATAATAAATGACCCTGTATTATTCCAGTAATGCTTGTGAAGGATTTTGTTAGCATTCCAGAGAAGATGCGATTACAGAGTGGATCAGTGCTGTGCAACTTTATCACACGCAGTGGTAAAGCCACGCTTTTTAACTCAGCAGCCAAAAGAGCTGACAGATTTTTGTTTCATTTCTTGCAGTAATGTAAGAAGCATTCAGCATCCATGATGAAACACTAACTAATCAAAACAGCCTTGCTCAGAATCCTCCTAAGTCCTGCAGAAAGTTTCAAAGGTTTGCTTACTATGAAATGCTGCACTTAAGTTTGTGTGTTACATGTCATGGTAAGTAGGTCACATCTGATCTTCTGATTTACTGTATGAAAACTGTCATCTACATTTACTGTCAACATGAAATGAACATGCTACTTTTGTGGTAACTCTTTATGAGCGGTAAGACCTAATTTTGGCAATGGTGGACAAAAGGTTACAGCTATGCTCCTGCTTGAGGTGCTGAGCTGGCAGGAATAAAACAGAAGCCACTGAGAGAATCTGCATCTTCCTTACAATCGATAAATCCATTTCATGGCTGCAGAGAAACACGTCTGCACTTGGTAAAGGCTCCACTTAAAAACAAAAATAGAAGTATAATTGTTTTAGTGAACATTACAGAAATACAACTCCCCAAGTGAATCTGACGCATTAATAACACCTCTTTTAAGTGCTGTCTAATGATTTCTGCAGACATGAAATGGAACATTTTACTACTGTTTTCAGCCATCTGTGCTGCCTTTTCTTTCAGCTCAGTTTTGCCAAAACTGTAATGAAAGTCCCAGTGCTTTATGCCATTACATGATTCATACTATCAATATACTAACTAAACATCTCAGTGGTGTCACAGGTACTAACTGCTGAACTCTCACACTGGCAGAAGCACAATTCAGTGCATATACAGTTTATATAGCTAGAGCCTGGTAATTAATAAGCCATCCTCCTATTCTACCTTAAGGTTTCTCTCAGTAATAAAGGGAATTCAGAAGGAACCTTGCCTAAAACTGTAACATGACGATTGGACTCAAGGCCATCATTAATTCTTTGACTACATGCTCTTATCAGTATGTACAAGTAACTCTTTTGGACAGCATCTATACTGAGGTTTTACTTTGCACGTGGTGCACACATACAAAGTGAGCTGCTTCATCCTCCAGACTTTGCTCCACATCATGGCCCAGCATCTCAGAGTGCATGGGCTGGATTCTGCTGACTAAATCACCTGGGAAATCTCCAGAACCATGCTGAGTGTGCTCCAGCAGTAACTGAGCATTACACTCTCAGGACTAGATCAGGGCTAGTTCACAGTAAAAACTAAATCCCAAAGCATACACAAAGCAGACATCAGGTTCTTGAGACAAAGTATTTTGCTTTACCTGTATGCTTCTGCAGATCTGCTCTATGCATTAATGCAGGCATTTTCTCTTTTTTCAATTTTTCAGCTCCCCAGACTGTCTGTTTTGGGGATGGTGGTGTTTGAGCCCACACCTATTTGGTGGCCATGCTGCTTGTACTGTCTTCAGCAAGTCCTACTGTCACCACCCGTTATTCCTTAATTATTACTATAAATACTTTCATGGCCATGATGTGAGCAATATATAGTATTCTAACAAGAAACCTCAAACCTGGTGAGTAAATGATAACTCTTTCACAGTAATAAAATAAGGTATTTTTCAGCTGGATAAGCTTTGTTGATTTAGATCACTGCTTTGGCTTCATAAATTGGGACACTATCACAAAAAAAGGTGAGCAGCTCCTTATTTTGACTGGTAATCAAACTACAGCCTCAAGCATGTACACAGAAGTGCCACAAGACCTTCCAAAACAGGCAGAAAATCTACGTTTATAGTATTTTCAATACTGAATCTTTCACAATAGAGACTATTCTAATTACTAGTACAAAAAGCAGGGGCACAATACACAGTTTGCAAATTCAGAGTGAAAATCAACAGTTCAACCTGCAGTGCTTCCAGAAAGATTCACAAAACGTTGTAGAGGTTTCTCTCTGAACCAGGTCCTTGTGGTTGAAGACTATTATTCCCTATTAATATGCAACTTGCTGTCAAGTCTTATTCTACTTACCACAGACAACGGTGTCATACTGCCATCTGAACTGCAGAAAAAGGGTGGACCAAGGTATCGCGAGTCAAGGGTCCAATAAAGGAGTGGAAGGTAACATCGAAACCAGGAGAGACAAAGCTAATCATAAGACAAACTTGAAGATCCAGATAACAAAAAAGAGGCTGGACCTGTGAACAGTTTACTTTACTTACTCTGTCTGAATTAATTTATGTCAATTGAAGTTACTTTATACTGGTTCCAAATACCACAGGAATGTAATGTGGAAACAGACATATTTCATTCCTTGGAGAGAAGGAAGGTTACCTGA
>JASSUY010005319.1:0-11149 GCA_032466535.1 Forpus xanthops | reverse complement strand
CTGCCATGATTTTTCAAATATGATGGACAGTGGCTTAGCAACTTCATCTGCCAGCTCCTTCAGGACCCGTGGATGGACTTCATCAGGTCCCATGTACTTGTATACGTTCAGGTTCCTATGATTTTCTCGAAACAGATCCTCTCCTACAGTGGGCCCAGGGTCTTCATTCTCACAGTCCCTGTGTCTGCCTTCCAAGACTTTGGTGGTATGGTCAGAACATTTTCCAGTGAAGACTGAAGCAAAAAGTTGTTAGGAACCTCAGCCTTCTTCAAATCCAGGGTAGCCAGTTCTCTCAATAGCTTCTGAAGAGGGCCCACATTGTCCTTAGCCTTTCATTTCCAATGTACCTATAGAATCCCTTCCTGTTTTCCTTAGCATCCCTAGCCAAGTTTCACTGGGCCTTAGCTTTCCTAACCTGGTCACTAGCTTCCCGGACAACATTCCTGTATTCTTCTCAGGCTGCCTTTCTTTCCTTCCATCTTTTATATGTCTCTTTTTTTCCTTCGAATTTTCCCCACATCCTGTGTGCTGTTCCTTCAAAGGGTGAATTTTGATGAGATAGGATATTAAGACCAGGATAAAAATATTCCTGTATGAAACTGTGTCATCCATGATACACAGATTGCATAGCTACTGATCAGAGGCATAAACCCCAAGCCTCCAGTTACCTCCTCCATGCATGAGTGTAGTTAATCATTGCTGCAGAGTGCTTTTTAACTACGAGGCTAATATAATCAGCAATAAGGACCACTTTGTTTTGCCCTGCTTCAGCCAAATATGCACACTCACACAACCTGCACAGACTCACAACTTGTCAAGCAATTTGTCCTGCAGAGATTGCAGGCAGAGATCACAGCCTGACCTGGCCTGTTAGCACATCCACATACTACTGAAAAGCCCTTGCAAACACTCCTACTCTGTGCAGCACACAAATGTAATCGCACAGAGCATTGCTCATTGACTTGCCAATGCCATCTTCACAAACTTCCGTGAGCATCACTGTTAATTCCACAAAAAACAAAGGGGTAAGAAGTGCCAAGGAAATAACACCAACCGTCCTTGCAGAGAAATCTTAACTGGTATAGAGCAACATGCAAATCCATTCCCCAGTCTGGCACTCCAAATATATCAGCAAAGGCAATCCTTCACCTGGAATACTTCCTTTGCAACCAAAGGAACTGCTCACCAAGCAACCCACAGCAGAGTTACAGCAGTTTGTGAGTCTGGGTTCAAAAGCAAGGGTGTTGGTCTGGATGCTGGAATGCAGCAAAGATGATAAACAAGGGTTTCTGCCTTCAGGCCTGAGTTCGTATAGTGTCCCTTTATGCACCTCAAATAAAGAGACATTTCCACTGCATTAGCGTTAAAACACTGTGACACCACCTCACAGCTGTATTCATGTACAACATATGTGCTATTCTGTCCATATGCTAGGGATCTCCAGGGGAAAAAACCAGCATGCATCCTACTTGTGCAGCAGTCTCTAAACCCATCCTCCTAGTTCACTGGGGCAGTGGTGGCACATCATAAAGCCTTAATACAGCAGATGTCCTAGCAGAAGTTTAGGGCTTACCTCTCCCTCCAACCAGCGGCTTATATTCTCCATAAGGTGGTGAACATGAGCCTAAAATTTCCTTTACTCTCCCTTTTATTCATTTTTCAAATGCTAAAAGTATGGCTACTCCAAAGAATTACCCCAGGCTGAGCACTTTTCCTCCCTGAGAGGTAGCAAGTATGTTATAGGATGGCAGAGCTATTCCGCAGCATGAGCTACTGCATCCCATAATACCAATACCAAATTTACAAAAGGCACAAAAGGTCTTTTGGTATGACCATGTTGGGTCATCTGATGGTTTTCTGCCCCAGAAAAGCTGTTGTTTCTTAGTGGGCATGCAACATGAAAGAGCAGATTGGAACAAAATATGAAACCCACAATCACTTAATTCACATGATTAGCAATTACACAGCAGACAGGAAAGCAGGCACATCCCCTCCATGTGTCTGTGCCTGGATTCAGTTTTCAAAAGAAACATCTGGTCCCTGACCAAGATATTTCACTCAACAGAATCTGCTGGTTTAAAGTAGCTTCTGAACTAGTCAGGTGCCTTGAAAGCCTCTAAGACCTGCTGAGGAAGAGTTGGGGTGCCTGAGGCATGTATGGCACCCAACAGCACCCCCATCTCCCCGCACCTCTTCCCACAGCCTGGATTATTACTATCCTCTGCAGAAAGACTGCCTGGAGAGCTCTGTTCTGGCAGTTATGTGCCTTTAACGCCTCTTTGTTTGTATTTAAAGCATAAAACCTTGTAAGGAAGTACAACTGTGGAAGAGCAGCAGCACAGGAGAATCACTGCTATTTACTTTTTTCCCTTTTTTTTTTTTGCCTTTTTAAACAAAGTCAGGCTTCGGCTGATTGTTCCGTTTACAGTAGAAGTAACAGAAAAGAGTTTTACTCCTTACAGCCCATTAAACCTGTTTTTCTCCTACTCTCCTTCTCCTCCCCCTCTTCAAGCCTTTAACAAGCCACAGGAATACAAATTAGAAGAAAAAAAACCCAACCCAAATCTCTCTGCTGATCAACTGCTGAGAAAAGGTTTCAACACGGCTGGTATTAACAGTGCAAATTTCCGACCTATTTATATCATGGATAATTGGTGACTAGAAATATTTGCATTGCTAATTTCTCTCCATTAAGAAGAAACCCAGAGTCCCAATAATATGGCTTAATAGCTGCATTGAAGTTACTGCCCCTTCCCTGTCTTTTTAACAGGAGTTTTCCCCCCTCTCCTCTCTTAAGCGAGTTCCTAAACAAGGAATTCATTCTTTCTTTGTTCCCATTACTACCAAGTTTGCTGTTTTAACAACAAACTTGACTTTCACCAACCTCAGTAGAAAACAGAAGACACAGAGGGTGGTTAGAAAGGATGGTCATTAAAAATCTGTTACTCTGTGTGTTACTGTTTCCTTATTATGAACTAAATAAATATAAAAAACTCAGTACACTTTCCCAACACGAACAGGACCTTATATAAAGCTGAATTCTTCATTTAGGTGCTCTAATTTTAAAATTGATGCCCTAGAAATACCTGAGAAAGATTTGAAAGAATGGTTAAACCACGCTTTCATTGCCTGTAATAAGGGCCAGCACAGTCCTTTAACTGGAGCTCCCCGAAGGCAGGAATCCTGCTACAGATTGCCACTTGCGGGGGATGGTCCTGCACCTAAAGGGCTTCAGGAGCTGATTAGGAGGCTGATACCACAGAGTTTGGAGTCTTACAAAAAGGCAATCAGCTTAAGTGTCCCCAGGGAGAAAGAGCAGGGAGCAGAATGCCTCTGACTTCAACCAGTAGCTCTCTTTCACATAAAGGGACACTGTCAGGTCCCTTTAGAATCACTTTAAAATAGATGAGGCAGATTTGAGGTCTAAAAAGAAACTTTTCTTATGGTCCACTGGATCTGCATGCAAAGCTCATTGAAAACATTTGAGACGCATACCAAATTAACTGTACTGCGCAACCAGAATTAATTGTGTCCTTGACAGCGTAGCAGCCGCTAACATTTGTTATCCCATGAAGTCACTCAACCCACAAACAAGTCCCTTCACTGCCATTTATGCCCACTGTGCTCCCATAAAGCATATAGAACAGGTACCTACACCTATAAATAACCCTGTCACCGCTGCCACATTGCAGGGGAATGTGAGCTATCATGACATGGTGACATTTAGCTGATCTCTGGGTCCTGCAAATTCAGCTGACCAATACCACATTTTGGAAATGAGTTTTGCGTCAGTGAGAAGAGTTATACACTGAATAAGACGGCGACCCAGTGAGTACCAGTGCTGATTTACTGGGGTTGGCAGCTGCATTGTGCAGTATTGTAACTGTGCTGCGACAGCCAACTCTCACACCATCCTGGTGGAAATAAAGGCTGCTGCCCCCCGCTGCAACATAGAACACTGGAGATGTAAAACTTCAGAGAGGCAGCAATTCAATTCCTGGTGAAAAATAGAGGGTTTTTCAAAGAAGGCACCTGGAGGCTGCACAGTGCACCTGTATTAACAGCTAATCATCACTAGTATAAAAGGGGAGCAGACTCTTCCAACTCAGCCAGCCAGCAGCATAATCCAGAGCTTGGGGAGAGAGGTGGCAAACATCTAACAGTAATGCCAAAATCCAGGAGACTGGGAATTCTTTGAGAAAATCAAGAGGAATCCACACACGTAACTCCGGCTGAGCTGGAGATTGCAGGATGACTGTCAGCCAAAACCCCAAATCTAGCTAAAATCACAAAGGCTGCAAAAAGAAGCCAGCATGAGAAGATGAACGCAGATTTTGTACTTTTTTCTTGTATGTGTCATCACCATTACCACAATATTCCCTGCCATGTTTATGGAAATATGTAATCTCCAGAGTAAATCAGTTCCCTCTACAGATCTTCTAAGTCCTGAAATCACATCCTTTCTCTGCAACAGTCAATAGCAGGCCCCATAAAGCACCTGCATTCTCAAGAGAGATGAATATATTTTTGTGGTTTAGTGCTGTGACAAAACCTTACCAGTGTAAGAAAATAACATTAAGATATATTGTCACTTCAATTCAAAGGCTTCTGAACTCATAAACTGCCTTGCTAAAAAGTGATTCCCATGACCTCTTAACCCTGCACTGATCTCACACTTTTCCAAATAGAAAAATCAACCTCGTAACTGGAAAGACACAAAAGCATCACACCACAAAACACCATCTTTGTCTGCAAATCACACCACCTAACCAGCGGAGTAGTAGCACTGGTGCTAGTACAGCTGCACTGCTCCTGGTACCATAGGTGTAAGCACAGGGATTGGCTGAGGACAGGCACCTTGGTGGGGAAAGAGAAAGCCATGACAGCATGATGACACTGTTTGCCATACTTGAGTTGCCTCCTCTCTCTCTCTCTGTGCTGTCCCAGCAGAGCTGATGTTTCTTCCAGTGATGCCCCATGAGTAGCACTGGGGAAGCAGAGAGAAGGAACACCAGCCCCTTAAACTGATTATAGATGGCTTTGTTAGTAATATGTAACATATAGCTGAGCTCTTCTAAGTGATATAGTGCCTAATGCACAGAAGACTTTGTCTTGATAAAATCAGACATGTTGAGTACATGATAAATATGATATTCGCCCTCTGCCTAATGTAGGTGATGTGAAGCTGCTAAGACTGCAATTTTCAGTCTATCACTGCCCTTAAATTATTAAGCAATATAGCACTAGAAAGCTAGACTGAAAGCTGTGCAGTGGTTTTGTTTTGCTTTTCAATGTGTGCCTGAAGATAGAATGTGACTTTGGAGAAGGTATTGTGATGCTAGATAGGATGCATCCAACAGGATGCTTGGAGACTGAGAATGTTGGGTGATGATGCTGCTTACATTTGTATCTTCCTTCCTTTTTAGCACTTGTGTGGTGAAGAAAAGCACTTAGTAACCTACACTTTAAAAAAGCAGAAATTCTCTGCCTCAGCAATATATTGCACTAACTGTTTACAAATGTTTTAGCTGGTTTGAAGCCAGCTTGGTAAACATGTCAGGATATTTTAAAGTCACCTAAAAATAGGTTTGTACTTTGGCTCTAGCTTATTTAAAGCCTGAACCAGAAATCTCTGTAATATATCAATATCTTTGTTATGGGAATAAGGAAAACAATCTCTAAGAATGTCTTAGCACACCCTATGTCACCTCCCCATTTTATTCAATGGTCCCAGAAGGTAGAACGTGTAGATTACACGCATTTCTGTCAAAAGACTTATACAAAACCAGAAACTGCTAGTGCATGTGTGCAGGAGGAAAGACCTTTCCTTGCTCTGTTTATCTCACTGTCCAGAGCCCTGCAAAGGGTTCTGGATGAACTTCATTTAAACATGTCCCATTCATAATCTCAAGGACTCCTTGGTACCCCATCCCTTCTCCTTGAGGACCCAGTCTGCAATTGAGTAATGCTCCTTTTCAGCAAGGAATATCTGCCTATAGAAAAGCTTTCAAAATGATGACAGTAAATTCACTGAGAGCAACTTCACCTTCCAGGAGATATGGCTCTTCCCACACGCACAAACCTAGCGGGCACAGACTGTAAAACTCAGGTGCTTAATCCATACTTGAGCCACTTAATATTTTGCCTAATGAAAACATAGTATCAGCTGCTTTTAAGGGAGCAAATGACTCATATTGCTATCACCTGTGTATTATTCATCCTCCAAGACAAAGAGATCTAGAGCAATCCAGTTAAGTCTGTTCACAAAGAGACGGCATTAATCTGGAAATTACCTCATTCTCAAAAGGAAGAAAAAAAAAAGCAAAGGTAAAGCTGAAGCAAAGGAAATGTGGGTGTGCTGAAGATTTTTTCATATATCTGAGCAGTAATGGGATGTTTGTCCCAAAAGCCTGTTGTGGATATGATATTTTATATGCATTTTGAGACAGAGAGATGCTGTAGGGCAATCTGTCACCACTGCAGAAGGAGGGTACCTTCATTTTCCTTTCTTTTTACCAATGTATTTTAAAGCCTTGAAAGGCAGAATCATGGCTGCTCTGTGTAGGGGTGGCCAGGCCGGGCACGGGGCTTTTGCAGTAGCTGGCTTTTTAATGCCAGGAGCTGTTTTTCTGGGGTCACTCTGAGTCACCTGTAACCGAGGGAGACTGCACACACTCAGCCTTTCAGACGTCTACCTCAGCTGGCCCCTAGTTTCAATCATGCTTTAGGGGCAAGCTGAGAAATGTTACCATTTCTCATGCTGGCTGATGCTTATAGGAAGCAGTAACTTCACGCTCACCTGATGCATGGTCAGCAATGAGCTGGAAATCCACTGGGAAGGAAAGGGGAAAATTCTGGAGACTTTGCAACATTTATTTCAGGAACAGCTGCCTGCAGAAATGTCCCTGCTGAAGTATATGGTAACCTCAGCCAAAGACTGGCAATAACTGGGCTACTTGTTTTCAAGGGGCTTCTCCATCAAAACATGAAGAGCCCCATGAGCCCTCTTTCCCACTACATAGACCACAAAGATAAAACAGAGAGCAGTGCTGGTGTTTGTGAGCACACATGCATGTGTATGTAGTATCTGTGCAAGCCGCTCCCGACAAAGGGAAAACTGGACAGAAAGCTAAAACATCAAAACAGACAAGGGGAGAAAAAAGAAGAGGGATCTTTCCCACTCATGGCTCTTGCAGCTCTGCTTCCCTGCAGGCCTCAGAGGAAAGAAAGCGTGCAGAGCAAAAGCCCTCAAGGCACTGGTTTATCTGAGCTTCTTCTAAATGTTGCTAAATAAGCCTATTAGTTTGTGAAATCTGGGAAGAGAGAACAAGGCCCAGAAGTATGAACCTAGACAGGATGTATTACTTCATGTGCATTTACATGCAGTACTGGCTTCTCCTGTTGATTGCCCAAAGGTCATCTGACAAACAGTAGTGAGTTTTTTACACCGTGTCAATTTTTGATCCAACAGCACTTGCATACCAGATGGTTTAAAAAGATGTATTCCCTGCTACTGTTTCTGCTCTGTTCAGCGGTGCCTGCCAATGTCTAGGGTTTATGATGTCTGTAGCAAATGTTTTAGTGTTGACATCTTCTGCAATTTGAGTGAAGATAAATTGCATTAAACACTAAAACATTACTTACAGATGGAAAATAGACTGACTCCACAGTCATTTGCAACCAGGGCATCTCCAGTTATGCCGTGGCAGAGGCTGCAGCAGAGAGAATTCAGTTTCATAAAGGAAAAATCAATTGGCATTAACAATAATAAGAAAAAGCGCCACCTTTACTTTTATTCTCACTTTGAGAAGTGCTGCTCTACCAACACAGGGTGCTAGAGAGAGCCTGTTCTCTTTGTGCACACAGACAAAGCTGCACAGGAGCAGCACTGTATTGTGTCAGAATACACAGCTTTATCATACTCTACACCATAAGAATACTGGAAAACAGCCTCTGCCCATCCCTACATTTGTCAGAAAAAAATTATTAAGAAAAATACTGATCACCATTTTCTCCTGTCCCAGTTTTAAGCCCAGCTATTTAGTCTGGAGCACAGAAAGAGAACTCCATATCCTGTTCCTTCCACTGCATTCCCCACTCCCCTTCCCTGTTCCCTTTGGTACAGAGGTTCATGATACAAATGTAATTGCTCTAATTTTTTCCACATCCTTTTGGGAGAGAGAATATTTCTTCTTTTAAAGGGTATTAGTAACCCTCTGGCAATTCCATTTATCTCTTCAGCACACTGAATGTGAAAGCATCAGCTGGCGCTTGCTCTTCCTTTCACCCACCACCACCGTGGAGCCCCCAGTGCACCTCTGGAGAGGATGGGAGCTTCACGCTGGTGCGACATGCACACGCTGTCACAGCACGGAGCCAGGACCAGCACACAAACACAGATGACAGTTTCATAAATATTGAAGGGCAGCTACTCTGTAATAATGCAGAGTTAACAACACGCATATTTTATTTATAGAACAGCAAGAGATGCACTCTATCTGCCAAAGCTGAAAGACTGAGTCTCAGCTACCCGTGGTGCGGCTGAGCGAGGAATGGGTTAAAGCCAGGGTTTCAAATGTAAAACAAGGCTAAGCCCCAGTGTTTCTCCAAGGCCTCCCTCCTTCCTTGCCCTCTGCAGAGGCTATAAATACATTGCAGAAGAATAAAGTATGGGTGGGACCAAACTAGTCAGTCTCTTGTGTTCTCCCTAGGGAAGGGTAAAAAAAAAAATACCATTTCATTCAATTACTTCAGATTATGAAGAAATTAACACCCCATGAAAAAAATTCTAGAAGCGCTGCTTCTAATTGCAGTAGGCAGCCTCTGATTTACCATCGTACTGAATATTTGTCTTTGAATTCTCCTTTCCTTCCTTTGCATCATATCCATGCATATTCCCAAAGCAATGCACGTTTACTGAATTTTGCAGTCACGTTTCCTGCAGCCCACAGACTGCCTGTAAGGAAGAGGTGTGCACATACAAGGGATGTAGATGGAGAGCATCATCTTTCTTGTGCTCTGCTTTGTTAATTCTGGAAGAAAAAAAAACACTACTACCTACCCCTAAATAAATCTAAAGTTTAAGGAAAACACATTATGCCTACCACCCCAAAGCTGAAGAGTCTACTCCAGCAGATTCTTAAGGAGCAACATATTTAAAGGCAAAAGATTCAAATGGGAATGCTTTATCTATAACCCTCTATGCATCAAGGTCATCAGTCCTGACTTACCTTCCCAAGGAAGTTTTTACAGCATCACCAATTAGCAGGAAAGTTTAAGAAATGAGGTATTATCTGTTTATGTTTGAACAGAAGGTAACTCAAAAGAGAAACATCACCTCTTGACTGGCACCTGAAATCTCTCAAAGTGCAAGCTGCTCTTAATAGCTAGGGAAGATAGTGCAGGCACCAATACCAACTTTTCTGTCTAAACTCAGGGATGACTGGCTTGATCTCTCTGAAGAGAGATGTCTACCTGCAGCTTTCTCAGAGCGGGAGGCATGAAAAAAACATACCAAGAACCAATGCTCAGTAGCTAAAGCTCAGGCTTCAAATACTGCATCTGGGATATATGTTAGGGAAATAGCCCTAATTTAGCATGACGAGGGGCAGAGTTTCTGAAATTTTTTTATCTACTGAATTCAAACAGTGATTTAAACCAGAGGAGAAGAAGGGGTTATCCTTTTTCTTCCACCCTTACAGACACCCTGCAGTTTGTTATCCCTGAGCACTCTCAGGATGGCCAGCTCTGGCCTTCCAGCTTTGCCAGTAGGTCTGTCCTTGTAGTTTGAAGACATGCCTTCCTTGTGAAGGAAAACCAAAATGCTCCAGAGGTAGTCAGCACATGTACAAGTACCTTTCACCTGCAGCCCTGGAAATGCAAGAAGCTGCCTTACATTACATGTGTATGAAGAATGACTAAATCCTAACTTAGTGCACTCTTTTCCTAAAAATGTCCGGGAAAACAAAAATCCCTTCTTTCACTTTCAGGCTTACTTTCTTTAGTATGTGTCTCCTTAACATAGTCACCTCTCGAGATCTCTTTAGAGTCTGCATGGACAGAGCAGACACGAGCACTTAATTACAAAAAAGCAGAAGATTCATTAAGCATCCAGAGGAGAACTGGCATCACCCCTCCCTGGCAGCACTCTGCACGCTTGGAAGCTGCATGCATCACTCAGTTTGCAGCAGCTCTTGTCACAGAGTAACTGAAGTTGGCCCTGGTTTGAGTACTGGGTGGGCTAGGTGACCTCCAAAGGTCTCTTCTAACCTGTTTGGCTGGGCCTCGGTCCTATGATAACAAGCCAGTAATCAGGACAGCAGACCTTACACCTTCCTCCCAGGAAAGGATGTCTATGGCAGTGAAAGTCCTCTTACGGGAGGGATCCAGATGAACTTAGCTGCTATCTGCAGCCTGTCCTCTTAGAGCAGCGAATCCTCATCACACAGAGGCACAACAGCCTAGTTAACCTTCTACTGTAAAGCCTCATCTTGACTCTCCCAGCTGAGTTTGAATCAGGTTTTAATTGTCCAGCCTCTCTGGGACTAAAGGCAAGGTTAAACACTATTGGTTTTGTATGAATCATGACTACTGTGACCATAATGCTTTTATAAGTCTTTAATAACAATCTATATAATTGCAGAGGGGTCTATATAAAATGAAGACCACAGAAGCATTTCTTTGTGTGTAATTTTTATAAGCACTGACATTTAGAAGAGTTTGCTTTTGTTCAGCAACATCATAACTCCACCAAACGACATCTTTCAAACACAGAGCTCAAACTGATGATAATAAACTTGGGTCTTCTACCTGTAGGCCAAGTGTGCATACACACCCCCCCATGTGCTTTGCTTTCCCTACGTGCTGGTGGGAATCTGGCCACAGCTCACACATTTTGCATTTCAATCTTTTGTCCACATGTTAGAAGCAGACAGGAAAGATGACGGGCACCCATGCAAACACCCAGGCAGACATTACTGCCATAGGTCTGTTCAGTATGAGATGTGTAGAGCCATATGTACAATTAATTTTGTTCAGGAGAGAGTGAACCAAAATCACAGATAAGCAGGGCAACACAGAATCATAGAATAGTTAGGGTTGGAAAGGACCTTAAGATCATCTAGTTCCAACCCCCCTGCTATGGGCAGGG
>JASSUY010005317.1:0-54777 GCA_032466535.1 Forpus xanthops | reverse complement strand
GTAGTGAGAGGACAAGGGGTAATGGGTTTAAACTTAAACAGGGGAAGTTTAGATTGGATCTGAGGAAGAAATTCTTTCCTGTGAGGGTGGTGAGGCACTTGAATGTGTTGCCCAGGGAAGTTGTGAATGCTCCATCGCTGGCTGTGGTCAAGGCCGGGTTGGACAGGGCCTTGGGTGACATGGTTTAGTGGGAGGAGTCCCTGCCTATGGCAGGGGGGTTGGAACTAGATGATCCTAAGGTCTTTTCCAACCCTAACTATTCTATGATTCTGTGATTCTATGAAGTGCACACACACACACACACATATATATACACTTGGGAAGGTTTCTTTTTTGCATGTCTTTATGTACCACAAGAAATGTTGTGGTTTGTCATTGTAGGATCTTGTTCTTTCTGACTGCTCAAAGGAACGATGATAACATCAGTAGGCTACTGAGGAACAACATCATTTGATGTCTGCCACTGGGCTGGTTTGTGTGGAGGGGTACAGTCTAGCTCTCCTAGTACAGAAATCCCTACTCATCCCCATGAGGATCAGACCAATGTTGCTAAATACAGTTTTCTGTGGGTTTTTAAAAAGCCCTGTACCCAGGAGCATTTAATGTAAAGGATAGTCAGTGCATGGGCAAGACATTTGTTTGCGCTCACAACTGCAAATCAGACATGTGATGGATGTGGTAATTACAGACTCAAATCCAGTTGCCATTAAAGTGGGCATTTTCCATTCAGCATAAGGTTTCCCTTGTGATCCAACGTGAGTCTAGCAGACAGAGTCCCATCCACAAGTCCATTTCATTCACCTCTCTGCCTTTTCTCCTGTGCCACAGAGAAGCCAAGAGTAAACTACTGGGCATTGTATGTCTACTAAACAGCTGAATAATTGGGGAGGAGGAAAGGCAGAGAGAAAGGGAGAGGGAGAGGGAAAGAAAGAGGAAGAGGGAAAGGGTGAATGAGAAGGAGAGGAAGAGGAGTAGCAGACATAAACAAAAGTCAGGACCCAAGCCCTTTACACAGAAAGGCTCAGGGCCCTTTCCAGAGATAAAAAAAAAAGTAAGCTCCTCTCCCAGTGCTACACTCTTCCTTTCCAACCTCTCCCCTGAAAAACCCAGGTTACTCAATTTCAACATGATTTAGCTCACAGCTGCCACTATGAAATGCTTTCCTTCTGTCACCCTTGTCTGCCCTTCGCTGTTTCTTAACCAGTCTGTCACATGCTTTACATTGCATGACTTAATCACTTGAGACTTTGACTCCATTTACATATATAAACACATAAAAAGATACACACCTGCAGTTGCTTTGGGCACCTGGCAACTGCATGAGCAGTAGCTGCATTCCTGGATCATGACATTTAGCAGGGCAGCAGATGTGACTTACACAAAGTCATTTTTTGCCATTGGCAGCAGTTGATGCCTTTGCTCCCCTTGGACCTTCTCCCAGGAAGATGAGGTACAGAAAGGAAGGCCCAGAGCACCAAATCCAGGCATATCTGCTCCTTTTTGTGCATGCATCTGCGCCAGCTCCAGCATGCATCCCAGAAAATTTGACCAGTACTGTGAGAGTGGTGGGAGTCTCCATGCAGGAACTGAGATCCAGTTGCATCCCTTTGTATGCACAGGTAACAAAGGGCATGATCCTGAAACCTCAGAGCTTGCACTGGGAAAGGAGAACTGGAAGAGTGGGATAAGAAAGCAGACACATAATGTCAAACAGCAGTTTCCTCCAAATGATTAGCAAACCTCCCTTTGTCTTTGAGGCAAAAGATTCAGCTATGTGGTCTCTATAATTTGATCTAGGAAGTTGTGTCCCTACCACATAAACCGTTGGAGCATTATATTTCAACTGTAAGCTTATATACAGCTTGACAAAAGGGTCTTACGACCAAGGGCCACCATGAAAGCATCCTGGTAGTTAAGTTCGGTCTGCAAATGTCAAAGCTTGGCTCCTATCTTCACATTTCAGCAAAAATGGTTCCAGATACTACAGACCCCAACTGAATGTGGCTCAGAGGCAAACAAAAATCTATGGATTGCTATTGCACTGAGAAAACACAGACATTTCTTCCTGGAAGAGTTAAGGAAAAGAAATATGTAGTTAACACCCTACTTAGTCTCAAGGCTGCATTAAGTGCTGAGCACTTTCTGATGAGTGATTTCGAGTAGGACATAACTAAGGGTAATAAATAGTTAAACATGCTTTTAACAGATCACATTTATTGGCATTGTGTGAAAAGCATTGGTAGCTCCTGTGGCAAGAATGAGAGTGCCCACATGTTTTAAGTCAGGCATCTGTTTGAACACTAGAGTCAATGAAAACTCTAAGGCAGTGCAGGTTTCATTAATAATAATCCAGTGTTTTACTCCAGGATACTCTAATTGTTCCTCATGAGGAAGATGTGATCCCAGGGACAGAAAGATTAAGCTTTTAAGAAGCTCAGATTATAACATTCAAAGTGCTACCCAATATGATAATGAATTGCCTGTTCATCTTGTAGACTTTGATGATAGCAACCAAAACACATATATGTTGGGCAGCTGGTTTTGGGGACAGACTTCCCCTGGATTGCAGCAAATGGGCAGATAACAACCTATTGTGGTTTAAAGAGTCAGAGTACGTCATCATACTTGGCTCTTACAGTTCAATTTCCATAAGACCCTTGTGAGCTTTGCAACCCGATAATTAAACCTCTTCACCCTATTGAGAAACAAGCATGTAGGAGCAACAACGCATCTCAGAGTAAGCAATGAAAACTCTAGATGATGGATGTGATTTAGGAAATCCTGTGTATAGATGGCATCAGTCCCTGGTCCCGGGTGACAGCTCTCAACTTTACCCAATGTGGTCATCCTTGCCACATGGTAACTGCAGAAGGCACTGAGTGCTTTTGGAAACATCAAATGAAAGTAACAGAGACTCTCAAGAGAGATAAAGACTAGCTCAGGGACACCTGGGAAAGGCTTTCTAGGTCAGGATTCATTCTCTTCGCCTAACCACCCCAGCCTTCCCTCTGTACTCTGCAGCTTGTGACTCAAACAGCTTTAGCCAGGAACTGTGCAGGAAAGCTGTCTGGAGCCAGTATGCAACCACACGAGAGACCAGTATGTGGAGTATCTTTTCTCTCTTTGTTTCTCACATTTAGAAAACCTCACCCTGCTTTATTTCCTCCAACCTCAGCTAGAGAACCAACCATTCCCTACATGCTGCAGCATGAGGTGAGGTGGGTGAATACCCGTGACACAAGTGACAAAGCAGATCAAGCCACTGAACAACACAATCCCTTCTCACCATGGTCCCAGAAGGCATTTACTCCTCTTCCCTGTAGGTGACATTTGAGAGTAAGTCCCTGGTGGTTGGCTTCTGAGGCAAGGACAGTTGATGTTCTTGTTAGTACTTTCACCCAGCAAGTTACTTCTCTGGCAGGATTGTGTTCTAAGCTAACACCAAGAATTCTCCTGCTCTTCACATGCAGAGGATTGTAGCAAAAGCCACATTACAAAGACAAAGGATTGAAAAAGAAGTATTTGATTGCAGTAGTGCAAATGAAAGGGGACTCAGAGCAACCTGTGAAAGTGCTGGGAGCTAGGCCAAGGAGGAAGAGAGTTGCAGTGATTCAAGGGCTTGGAAAGAGCTCCCCAGATGTGTGTGGTGCTGTCCAAGGCTGTGCAGAAAAGAGATATCCCAAAGGAGTGCTTACAAATTGATGGCACAAGGAGATCACCTGGTGTGGGTAACAACTGGAGCTTAGCATCATGGGCAAGGTAATTAACTAATTATTAAACACAGGATAAACACATGATAGAAACTGATAGGAGGATACGTGACAGCAAGAAGATGAAACAGATTCAGCCTTGATGAAGGTTGATCATGGGATTTATTCAAAGGGCTGGGCCAATGGTACTCTCTCCACGTGCTGTCACCTGTGCCACCCTGAAGTGAGGGGCCCTCTTTTCAAACACTCTTTGGAGTCTAGCCTAATGGCTAGGAGCAGTTGGATCAGAAACCATCTCTGGAGCACTTGGGCAGGAGCAGATGCCAAGTGAGTGCTGACCATGGGAGCAGCAGACCCTGGAAGTAGCCACTACCAGCAGCACCATGGCATGTCAGCACAAAGCACCTGGGCACCTGGCTGTGTTGGCTCACAGTGACAGTAAATGTGCCCTTGTGCATTGGGAAGAGCTCCAGGGATCAGGCCCCACAGATTAGTGGCTGCTGTCCCCCTGGAGCCGTGCTGTGCACAGGGTAAGGAGGGTAGCAAAGGGAAGCCAGACAGCAATCAGGGTCTGTCCAGACCAGCGCCACAGCACTGGGAGCTGAGATGTTTTCCCAAGGCAGGTTAAAGCCGGACAGAAGTCAGCATTAAAGACAGATCCGGAGATAAAAAAGCTCAGATTTACATAGATTGACTTCACCACATCATTCACAAACGCACTTTGATCTTGAGTCATCTGTTGCTATAATTACTGAAAGATGGTTGATGCAAACACACTTCCCACTGTAGCTGGGTCACTGGAGCAGGGACTTGCTCGCTCCAGCACTGACCCAAGCCTGTGTTCCCATTCCTTCTTCTGTTTAAAGGGCTTCATGCTAGGGTTATCCACCAAGTAACTGTACTTTAGACACCAAGCCTTCACTGGCTAGTCAAGAAGTCAGTTAGCCCTTCACCATGTGTATGTTGTGTTGCTATGGAAGGAGGTTCCAGTATAAGGGGGAACTGTAGAGAGCTCATCACAGGCAGACAAACTATTCAGCTGTGCCTGGGGGTAGCTCAGGATCAGACGGTTGGGGTGTTTATCTGCGGGTGATCACTGCACCTTTTGATGTTCCCTTGCTGCTGTTTGGACTAGCCCATCCAGGAGCTGTTCCAGAGAAGCCACTCCACTTTACGGTTTTAGCAGAGTGAGGCAAGATCTGATCCTCTGTGCAAACACACCTCCAATAAAACAGGTGCATTTTAGCTTCTGCAGCTCCCTAAATCACAGCCAGACAGGTTAGTGCCCTGTGCCTCCCGTGCTTCCTCTGCCTGCCATGGCATTCCTATAGGACGGGCCGCAGCTTGCTGATTTCTTTGCTAAAACTTGTCGTTTCCTTTGATGCTGCTTGCAGGCTGCAGAGGATATGTCAATGCAGGAAAGAAATGACTGCTTCATGGAAAAGGGAGAAGGGAAATCACTGGATGTAAGGATTACAACAGAAGTCTCTAAACTCTGGGATACAAGAGAAAAAGGAGGTACTTTGGAAGTTCTGTTTCCCTTGAGCTGGCATGCAATCCAAGGACTCTTCATCAGGGACTGTAGTGATAGAGTAAGGAGCAATGGGTTCAAACTTACTTAGGGAAAGTTCAGGTTAGATATAAGGAAGAAGTTCTTTAATGTGAGGGTGGTGAGGCACTGGAATGGGTTGTCCAAAGAAGTGGTAAATACTCCATCCCTGTCAGTGTTCAAGGCCAGGCTGGACAGAGCCTTGGGTGACATGGTCTAGTGTGAGGCATCTTTGCCCATGGCAGAGGGTTGGAACTGGGTGATTTTAAGGTCCTTTCCAACCCAGACCATTCTGTGATTCTGTGATCCTATGAACCATTACTCCAGGGGCTGGAGTTTAGTCTTAAATAAAAGCAGTTGCAGGCTCAAAGCACCCTGACAAAGGAACAAGCGTTGTCAGTTTTTTGTTTTGAGATATGCCTGGTGTAGAATAGGCACTGACAACAGCCCTGGGAAACAGCCAGCAGTAGGAGAAACCATCTACACAAGCACGGTAGCATGGCCTCCTGAGGGGCAAATTGTATCTGTGAAAGTCTGAGACACAGCCACATGTGTCCCTAAAGGCCACCTGAAATAAATAAAGCATCACTCATTCTGGACACAGGACAGAATAAGATGCAAACATTTCTTTATGCAGCGGGGAAGAGACAACACACACTCACACATAGAGCCTTTCTCTAGTAACCACCTCAGCGATAAAAGACTTCCAGCAAAATATTCCTCTCTGTCTCGGGCTGGATACCTTCCTGCCTCAGTACGAAGGTCGTTCACTGTCTCCTAAGCATGATGAAGCCCTGCTGAGAGACCTATACCCAGGGTGGGAGAGAGGATTTGTCCCCAGTTGTTTTCTGAGGAGGAGTTTCAATGAGGAGGTGGTCAGGGAGACCAGACCCCGCTGACTTCCTAGAGTTTGTTGTGTGACAGCCCACCCATTTTGAGTTAGAAATTGCCTCTGCACTCACTTCTTTTTCCCTCTTGCTGTGCCAGCTGCAGAGTTGACATCAGGGGCACTGAGTCATGAGCAAATGTGACTCTGCCATGTTAGCCAAAATGCTGTGCCCTCTGGTCTTTTAAAACCTTTCTAAAGCAGGTTTCTTCCACCCACACTGAAGGCCAGTTTGCCAATGTAGTGCATCACCAGTCAGGAAAGGAGAGGATTTTGACTGGATTTATCAGTTTGCATTTTGCCAGATCAGTGGTTTCCCTTCTTGCCCATGCAGGTTCACTTGCTCCTAGGGCAGTCACAGCCAGATTACGTGTGTTAGCAGTTGTCACGCAGGGATATCACTGACACAAAAAATGTAGCAAGTAGCACACAGGAAATGAGAGAAGAAAATATTGATGGAAGTATAATTCTGGAGAAGCAGGCCACTTAAGGAAGTTTGATTCAGGTGTTTTGTTTGAAGGTGTTTTTGCTTATATGTTACCTGATTTCTGAGGCAGGAGAAGGGGGGAATTCCTCTGTAGAATAAACTGCGTGTTTTTAATAATAAAACTACAGAAGGGGCTCAAATGGGAATACAGGCTTTAAAAGACCAGAAATCCTACAGTCTCTAAGAAGAGGAGCCTTTTCCAAGTTTCTTTTGCCTCAGATCAAAATCTGAGTAGCTCTTTCCAGTTAGTCATGGTCCAGAAAATCTCAATACATCTTTGATGTCCTGGGCAATGAAATTGCGTAATGAAGCCTGGTGAACATGGGATCTCAAGCTGGATGGGAGTTCTTCCCCTTCCACCCATGGCTTGAGGGTAGAAGTTCCCTCAATTGTTCTGCTGTTGCAGTCCGTCCACCCCAGTGAGGAAGCCAGGGGAACTAAGGTAGCTGGCAGCAGTCACAAGCCAATCTGCAGGTATGTCAACTGAGCAATGCCATTCACTATTCTAGCTGCTTGAAATCCAAGTCCCACTTTGCTCCCACATCACCCAAGGCAGCTCTTTCTGCTGGAAATAAAAACTATTCCTGTAGAAAATCTCAGGAGTGAGGTCCTGAGGGTAGGCCTCAGCATAGCACTGGCCCTTCACTGCTTCCTGCTCCTCTCCCAATTCTTTCTGTAGATCTGCAGCTTTCTTATGGCATCCTCAGTCCCCTCTGCCAGTTTTCCTCCTCCCACTGTAACAAGACAAGAAGGATCTACTTCCTGCAGGCCCTGCCTGCTCTCTCCAGAGACAGCCCTTCCAGCAGAGCAGTTCTCCCGTTCAACCACTCCCTTATCTCTCCCAGATCTGTTGCCACACAGAAGTGAAGCCCTTGCTCCTGGGACACCAGCTCTAGCTTGTCTTCTGGATAGAAAAGGCAAAAAAAAAAAGACATTTTCTGCTCCAGTCTATACCCGTTGAGATGCACAAACACTTCCTCAAGGCAAAATGCTTTCCTGGCACAGGAAGTTGAGACATATGCCGGGCTGAGGACTTGCTCCAGGCGTGTTTCATGTCATGGCGTGTGTATGCCCCTGTGGTGACCAGGACTGGTCGTCTTCTCATCAGCCAGTCTCTTGGTTTCCCAGTCATTCTCTGGTGCAGGGTATTCTTCCTTCTCTTCAGGTTTCCTGTTCATAGGCACTGTTCCACTTCCCTCATTCTACCTCCAAAGACTGTCATTTCCATGAATTTCTTTGTGTTGCAGTTTGCTTTTCAGTTATGTCGAATACTCTCTCAAATCTTAAATGCAGTATATGATTGCTACCTTTTGACAGGCAAATATTTCTACCGCTGTCAAAATGAAACACACTGTTATGACAACAAAGCAATTGCATTGCCAGAACAGAAAGTTTATGCTCTTTAGGATTCCCTTTCTGTGGGAAATTGACAGCTCTAGAGTTTTACTCCTATCTGACCATGGGAAATGTTTGAAAGTCACTGCTGAATGAAAAGAGGCTCCAGAGACTTTAGCTTTCATGTTTTCCAGACATCTCCAGTGACTATTACCATAAATTATTGAATCTAGGTCCATTCCAATTCACTTGCAGGTGCTTACTGGAAGGAAGGAACATCTGAGAACTCTTATTATCTGAAAATAACACACTATGTGTTAACATCACCAAACCACTGAGGTATTCCAAGCCAAATCTGACCTCTGGCTCTACAAAGATCAGCCTAACCGAAGCTCAAACAGGTCATAACAGCAAGTGGAAAAGTACTGCCAAGGCAGACTTCCCTCATCCCCTCATCAAGGGCTGATGACACAACCTAGCATGCCTGGTATCCTCCTTTTCTCAAGCATCTCCTGCACTAGGGAGGGACCTCTTTAAAGTCTGCAATAGATGGATCTGATAAAGTGTGCCCACAGCAACTACAAGGAGTTGGTAGGTCACATGAGGCATAGCTCAAGGTGGCAGCATCAAGAGTTAGGTCACATTTGGTTGGTCCATGTAGCACTGCCTTCACTGCAGAAAGGATCAAAGCATCTATAACTAGTTTAAGTAACCTGTACCCTTGTGAAGGGCTGTAAGGAATACTGGGGTTTAGGTCACAAAACGAGTAATTATATGCCAAGAGGGAAGTGCCCAAATATTTGCAATGCATGGTTGCTTTTCTCAATTTCACCTTCATGGCGTGTCAGTTCCAAAGGGTCGATTATGTTTCCAAGAGAGACATGTTCCTGTAATTGTGCTGGGGCTCCAGTTAAACTAAGATGTGCCCAGCACCCTGACACTTGATAACAGGAAATACTATGGGAATGGGTATGGTAGGCAATGGGATAACTCATGGGCATCCTCATGTACTGAGTGCTTTGCATTCCATCTGGTAGCTGCTCTGCCTTGAGAAGCTGCACAGCTTGCTTGCTCAGGCTATGAGAGAGCCCCTGCTCCATGTCTGGATCATTTCCCAAAGCCCTCCTGTCATCTAGAGTCCTTTCCCACTTGCTTCTGCTCAGACTAGGTAGCGCGTACCTGGCCAGATGTGCACCTGAGGTGCTGGCCTCATCAGATATAACTAATCCTGCTTCTGAAAGGAGTCTTTCTAACTGAGAGAGAGGTAAATAGCAACCTACTCCGTGGAACCCTGTTTACTTATGGCGCTGCTCTTGCGGGGTGGGTAACTCTTCAGGCTTTGCTTTGAGACCTGCTGCTCCAACTTCTTTTGTCAGGTTTTGTTTTTTTTTCTAGAGCTTTTGTGTGATTCCTCAGAATGATCTGCTGGGAAACAAAGGCAGGAGAAGCCCCTCTGCCCCCCGCCTCCACCACAGGGAGAGCCCTAATGGCAGGAAGGAAAGGATTAGCAGGTGGCATTCAGAGCTCCCACTCACATCCAGCCCTTCCATACCAACAAGAAGTCCTCCTGCTTTGGAGTTTATTTGGAAAGCTTTAAGCATACTTACTAATTGCCTTGCACAGACTCATTGATATGCAAGGAAGACTTTACAGTGTAAATATGCTTCCTTGGGTACACTAACAATTAAATAACCAGACCAAGGTCATGTCTCTTGTAGGAAGATAGCTCCTCACCACTGCAGCCTTTGTCTCCAGAGGCCTTGAATTATTCTTTCATCTTAATTCATAGTGAGTGGTGTTTGTGCTGAAAAAATGACATGTGAAATGTGTATACTTGGTGTCTCTCTGGTCAGTTTTCTGTCCCAGCTGTAGTACCAGCCAGAGGACTCCGAAGTTCACCCATTCCAGTCCATCTTTGACAGCAGACAGTTAAAATTAGTTCCCACTTCCAACAAAAGCATACCTGGAGAGTGGAGGGAGTAACTAGCCGTTGTAGTTACACAGTTCTTCCCTTTCTGTTGCAGTGCCTACCTCATGGGTGTTGGTGCTGATGCAGGAGCCGGGAGCTGTAGTAGAGTCTCTACATCATGGTTGTCATGGAACACAACAAACTGTAATGGAACCAGGTGTCAGATGGGAGAACATCCATAAAACAGAAGACGTAAGTGATTGATTGTTTATGCAAGACGGAATTACCTGAAACCAATCTGAACTCACAAGGGCATGCTGGGTCAGGGGAAGTGTGTGAGTAGGGAAGTGAAAAACTATCACTTGGTTGTATTTCAGAGAAGATATGTTACTCCAGTGAAGATTCAGGCGAAATGGGATGTCAGGGAGAAAAGTATGGGACTGTGTCCCAACCAGCTTCCTCCTTGTGGGCATGTTTACAACTGTAAAGTATGCACCTCTTTCTGTTGCCCTATAATCTTTGTCAGCTTTTGGGACTCTGTGAAGGAATAGTAAAGATGGGAACAAAGACATTTTACTTCCTGGCTACTCATGGACATAATTACCTTACCTTGTCCCTCGGCCAGCTCTGACTGTGACCCAGCTTCACAGGCTGCCAGAATTCGTGCTTTGACACCCACATCATGATTCAAAGAGAGCAGGATCAGGTGTTCAGAGGGGAGAAAACCTACCAGTTAGAGGAAGATTGTCAGAGGAGATAGCAAGGGCTGATGTTTTACGCATTTGATAGCATTACTGTAGAGCTTGGGAAACTAACGTCACTCATATCCAGTCATTTGCAAATAATCAACCTAAAGTAAACCATCCCCCGTTATTGCTCCTTCGGGTGCAGACAACTTCCAGGTCCTGGCTGGGTGGGGGATTTCCTGTCTGCGTTTAGTTTGTACCTCTTCCAAGGCTTGCGGTTTGCCAGGTGGTTTGTGCCTCCCATCAACACCTGCGGGATGTATTAACTCAGGTTTAATTGTACCGCTGGGGAGGTGAGTCCTGACTTCTGAAACTGGCAGAATTCATCCTGGCAGTTGAGGCTCTGTGCTGCTGCCTTTTGTCAGCTCTGAGCCAGAGGGTTTGCTCCGTTTTGTTGCACTCAAAATTACCTTGATAGTATAGAAAGGGAAACCAAATAGGAAGGGAGGAATACAGACACATAGCTTCCAAGTTAGCTTTGTTCTTT
Organism: Forpus xanthops; assembly: GCA_032466535.1. Lineage (NCBI taxonomy): Eukaryota > Metazoa > Chordata > Aves > Psittaciformes > Psittacidae > Forpus > Forpus xanthops. Next base: position 43,668 of record JASSUY010005317.1, on the reverse strand, counting down.
TGCCAACAGGCTATGCAAAGCCTGGCATTCTTTCTGCAGGTTCTAAAAAGCAGTCTTCACCCTCCCAGACAGAAAGTAAAACTCAGGAAATCTCAGTCTACTCATGAAGCTGGTACATGAAGCTGGATCAGTGGTGCACTGTTTGTGAGCCCAATGACGGAACCAAAATCTGCCATTTTCCTAAACCCCAGGGAGCTGCCAGTAGTTAGTACACAGAGTGTATGCTGCATTAATAGGGAGTCAGTTTAACCTTCTTTTTACCCAGCTCCAAATCACACAAGATCAAGACCAGCTACAGTAGCCTTCTCTTTGAAGCAAGCAGGCCACAGAAACTTGCTTGCTCTTAGATGCTTCACCCAACAAAACTAGCCCTACGTCTCAGTCCATTTTCAGCTGGGCAGAATAGATATATTTAGCAGATAAATTTCAAAAGCTAGGTTGAGAGGGGCACTTTTCTTAGGAAGAACAAAAATAAACCCAAAGAAAATACTGTCTTGTGCATCAACCTCTCAGCATATATTCAACAAGGTGAAAGGAAGACTCATAAAGACTTTGGTGTTGAAACAAAACATTTCCTTTTTCAGCATCTAATCATAGCTATTTTCACCACAAACACATTCAAAAAGGAAAAAAAATCTAAAGTGTTTCCTCAGAAAGAAATCAAATTATATAAAAACAAAATGAAACAAAAATGAAAAAAAATCAGCCCTTCCTAGGCCTTGACTCAGCCAAATGTATTTGCTAAATCCAAGTTACAATCCATGTTTCCTGAAAGTGGTTTTTTTTTTGAGTGTATAAACAACTCACCAGATTAAAATAATATCAGTGAACCCAGCAGTAGTATTTAAATATACTCTTGACATAGTTTCTTTTCAAGTTTCACACCACAGTGAAGGTCTTTGATGGCTTTGGAGGTGTTTAATTTGACCTGCAGCCATAGCAATAAATTTTAATTAGAGTCCCAGTGTCCTGGCTTAAACCATGACACCCGGGCAGTTTAAAGGTATAGTCATGGATGTGTGTATCTATAGTCATGCAAACTCCATCTCTGAGGGGCAGCATTTCCATCACATGCCATACATCCATCTTCAGGACACATCTCAGTCCGGTGTCAATAATATGCAATTGGCAGGAATTCAAATGAAGTACTTTTTAAGCACTACCTTTTCTTGAGCCCTATTCAAAGCTTTGTGTAAGAATAATGATAACAAAATGTTTTTGTGAGGCCCCTCTTGCAATGAATCTTCCGATAGGACATTCAAAATGGAAGGTATTAGCTGACAGCATCCTTGATATGCAAGTCAAAGCTTCCCCATCAGATTTGTTCTTAATAAATCCAGAGCAGGCTGACTTTGGCTAACGTGTGGCTTTTCAGCAGGGTAAGCAAACGTGTGTGTGTGTGTGTATATACATACATATAAATATTGTAAGATAATACATATGTAATTGTTTTTTGGAAAACTGTGAAGTCAGGTTTGGGAAAATATATGTTCACTCAAGTTTCATCTCTGCTACCAGGCATGACTCCAAAGTTCTGGTGTTTGGGTGTTTTCAGGCCTCCCCACAGCAGAGCACAGCCCAGACACAACAAAACTACTCAGGATGCAGGCAGAAATCCCACAGACAAGAAGCACACCAGAGCTGCACTTGCTCTGTGTACCATCATAGTATTTTTTGAGCTGCCAAGTCTGCACCTCCCAGGAGCCTGAATACTTTGAGGAGAGCAAAAGCCATGCTATAGGAAAGACAAAACTGCTTATTGTACCATTACTGTACACTATTCTGTCAGCACAGGCGTGCAGGATGTTAGCATGGAGCTGTATTACCTGTCAGTCAATATTCATTGAATAGAATTACAGCCTGGTTTGGATTGGAAAGTACCTTAAGATCATCCAGTTCCAACCCCCTGCCATGGGCAACGTTGCCTCCCGCTAGACCATGCTGCTCAAGGCTCTATCTAACCTGTCCTTGAACACTGCCAGGGATGAAGCATTTACCACTTCTTTGGGCAACCCCTTCCAGTGCCTCACCACCCTTACAATAAAGAACTTCTTTCTTAGATCTAACCTGAGCTTCCCTTGTTTCATTGCTGCAGTGTCTGAAAGTTTCTAAAGGAATCCTTCACCCTTTCAGGCTGAAGCACAACTGAGTCAAACTGCAGTTCTGGTGCTGATGTCTGCTTGGCATGGGAAGAGTGGCCAGGGACTGGGCATGCTTAATTCACAGAAGGAGACCGAGAGCACCAGGATCTCTCCGAGCATCCCAGAGTTCCCAAGTGCCTTTGTTCACACAAATCAAGCAGCTTCCCCCCACCGATGGCAGCTCCATACAAAACAAACAGCGGAAGCTGTGATTTGACAGAATACCTCCAGCTGCCAAGATCTCACAGGAGATTGCTCACCGTTTACTCAGTAGATAGAGCTTGTCTTTGCCCACTTGGTCCTGTGCCAGGCACACGCAGGCACTGGCTGCTGCCCATTGCTCTGACATGCTGATTGCCTTCCGAAGTATTACAAGGATCTGACTTGCATTAGGCCAGCTACTTCCTCCCTAATGTGCCTTCTGCTTTGATCCACAACACCCTGAACAGGCAGGACCTCTCCTGTTCGGCTGAGGTTCTGGAGGGGCTGGGCCTGCTGCCCCTTGCTAGGGGCCATCAACAGGCCATGTTAATGACACTGTTTTTAGGACACAACTGCAAGGTGATCCCCATTTCTCTCCCCATTGGGTGGCTTTTCCATTACACCAGAACCCCCTCTCTTGAATGCTCTTGTTCTTTGGACAAAGAATGGAAAGACACAGGGTTGAAACTGTTCTGCTTTGCTCTCACCCATGTGTGAGGGAACTAGCCGTAAGGGGCTGCTTGTGGAAAGCACATGTGTGGCATAGGCACGGTTTGAGAACTTCTAAGACCTAAACCATCTGAAATGGGGTTTTCCTTCCCCCTGGTTCTTTCCTGAGGAGTCTAAGGCTTAGGTGTTTCTCTGGGGCCTAGCAGATACCTGGAATTCTGCCTGGGAAACCACAGAGATGCAGGGAGAAACAGAGCACAGTCTTCATGCTGCAAGAGCCTTCTTCCCTCCAAGCTTACTCGTTCCCTCCAGGCAACACTACAGCCTCCAGCAGGTATGGGTCACTGGCCCCATGTGTGAGCAGACAGTTGAGGCAGGCCCCCAGAGCTTCAGCCAGCTGCTGCACACTGCTGAATGTCAGGTGCAAATAGCACTTAGGAGCACATCTTTACCAGCATCCTCCAAGGAAAAGGGGACTGCTTTCCCCTGTGGCAAAAAGGGTTGGATATAAGAAGTGTCTTTGGCAGAAGACAGGGATCCTTTTTGCAGTTCCTGGTATCACCTTGACTTACAGCTGCTGTCTGTCCTGTCATCTCCTCATAGATAGAAATATGTGCTACATCATGAATCCCATTGCCCTGACACTTCATTTGAGAGAATCTTCAGCAAAATACAGCAGCAAATCCGCAAGTGACAGATATTTGTAGGTAGGTCATTCCGGAAACAGTAGGTACCTGGAAGTGATTGATGGATGTCCTATCACATACCATGAAGCAGCAGGGCAGAAAGAATAATAGTCATGTTATCTGGTTGATCAGAAGTTGTCACAAATCTCTGATGAGGGGTTGGGAGCGTGACCAGGAATATTTGTACAGGAGCTGAAGGCTGAATAAAAAAAATACTGCATAGCCAGCCACACTGTAAAAGCTGCATTCCAGGGGTAAAAGCACAGTGGGGGGAATTTCTCACTTGGTCTTTTCTGCTGTCCGCTTAGCTCAAAGCAGGAGGCTTCCAGAGCAAAGGGCAGACATGACTCAAGTGTATATGAAACTTCACCAGGAAATTGTCTCAAGTCCTACAGGAATCACATCAGAGCACTTCATCCACAGCACTGTGCCGCCCCACTCAGAGGCTCACACGCTGTTTGTGTTCACAGGAGGAGCTCTTGTCTTTAGATGGCCAAGTCAGCAACAGGTAAGGGTGGTGCACTCAGCCTGAGAGTGCTTATCTAGAGCATAGCTTGGGATAAAGGGCTTGCTCCACTGGCACAGTCAGGACAACCTGTGCGTTTGGGCACCACTGCCACAACAGTGATGCCTCACTTTAAAAGCAAGCCCTACAAAACACGTATGTATACACACACAGTGGTTGTGGTGGAAACGGCACCACACAGCACACGGGTGATAAAGACAAAGCACAATCTGCCAAGAGCTGGGAAGAGAGGCCTAAGGGGCCTCATTTGCCCCCATTCCTCTTAGGACAAATGTGGGAAATACACAGCCACGTGAGCTAGAGATCCCAGAGAAAAGATGCCTCTACATGTAGTCTTGAATTAGGAATAATTTTGTGAGGGTGGTGAGGCACTGGCACAGCGTGCCCAAAGAAGTAGTAAATTCTCCATCCCTGGCAATGCTCAAGGCCAGGTTGAACAGAGCCTTGGGTTACATGGCCTAGTGTGAGGTGTCCCTGCCCATGGCAGGGGGCTGGAACTGGATGATCTGAAGGCCTTTTCCAACCCAAGCCATTCTATGATTCTATGATAATGTGTTGAAAATACTGTTACTTGTTACCCTTGTTCAACAGAGCAGAAAGTGGAGGTCAGGAGCAGCAATTGCTTCCGGTCCATAGCAGTTGCAGATGTGCTTGGGCTGCCTGGAAGGTGGCAAAACTGTCAGGGATCCATCCCCTCAGCTCCTCAATGGTGCTGTGGCCTGCAGCTCCACATGTGGTTAGAAATCCTTTGCAAAGCAGGTATGTGGGCCCTGCCAGGAAAAGGCCTGACTCACCCGATACCTGCAGGGAGGTTGCTCAGGGTGGAAGCTGGGTGTCAGTTGCCCAACCATCCCCTCCAGCCTTCCCATTGAAGTACATAGCGTGCAAGATAAAATCATCTCCAGACAGCTTATGACAAAAAGTGGAGTACAGGTGTCTGGGAGATTGGAAAGAAAGAATAGAGAAAGTTTGTTCTTATCCAAGTGGATTTCCTGGAGTGATGAGTGAGTCTGGTATGTTCCTACTCTGCATTTGTACATCTGGGTGGGCTGACACCACCTCCATTTTTACAGAGAAGGGAGCAGTTATCTTTCCAAATACTCTATTAAAGCCTACTCTGGCCTGGCCTCTGCTGCACCAGCACTAGCACTGGCCCTTGTACACCTTCAGGGTGGCTGCACTGGAAGGAGCATGGGAGAGCTGGCCTGTACTCACCTGTGGCTGTGGCAGACAGAAGCTCATTCACCAGGTGCCCCACCACATGCTATCTTCTCTAGCCACCCAGGAAAGTGGCTTTTCCACCAACAGCTGTGTAAGAAAACAAACCAAAAAAAAAAACCAAAAATCCCTCCCAACAAATAAACAACTTTCTAGATTTAAACCTTTCAGGCAGCCTGTTCTGGTTACTGGTATTCATGTGAGCATAAACACTGACACATTTTACACTGAAAAACGTGGAAGCATCAGCAGTGGGGTTATTTCCAGGTTTGTTCGTTTTGATTTTTTCTTTCATTCTGTGCTTTAAATCAGCGCAGAAACCTTTAACAAGATCTCTCCAACACTTCCCCTGCCACTCACACCCTGTGTGATCTCAAGCACGTCGATGTTCCAGTCAGATAAAGCTTTTCATTCAATCGGGGTGATTTTTCACTAACAACTCCCTGATTTCCTGAGATGTAAGTGAACAGCAGCCCTCCAGTCACCTTGCAGTGAACTCAGGAACAGCAATTTGACACAAAGGAGTCAATAAGGGGAGGACGGGGCTGGGATAGCAGTGCCAGTGCACAAGCTTGTCCTCAGCCCATGTGCCTGCTGCGCTGCCTTCTCACCTGCAGTCCACAGGAGTCCCACAGCCTGAGATGTTGGCTCCATGTCCATAGACAACACACTGTGCATCACTGAAGTTTACAAAAGCCCAAGCAAAAAGGTTGTGTGGAGGTTGAGGCAAATCAAGCCCTTCATCTGCAGGGGTTGTAGAGTGTATCACTAACAAAACAGGTCTTTTAACTTGATCCAGCACTCTGCCTCTTATCCTCTGTTCATTCTCCATTGAATAGTGGAAGGACAGGCCTTCATGTTTCCATGTGGGCAGGTTTGAACCCAAGCTGACACAGCCTGACAGCAGAAGCACAAATAGGTTTCTTCCTGTGCCACCTGAATATTAGGGACACAGGGACCAACCACCTCCAAAACTCCAGGCACATCAATCTGCACTGAGGAGTTCAGCAGAATAGCCTTGGTTGCTGCTTAACACATACACCACAGAAGCCCCAGGATTTGAGTTACTGGGCAGGAGCACACTAACAGGGAACCACTGTGGGCATGAGAATGCACTGTACGGAGCACCAGAGCCTGAGCTGGCTGTGCCCTCCTGTGGGTGCATCCTAGGAGACAGCACGGCTCTTCCCTCTGTAAGTTATATTATAGCCCTTAGTCCTACAGCTCTGTTTAAAAGGAAAACTAACCATGTGATTAGCTTGGAAACCCTAAACCCTTCCACTTGTGCAACCCCCAAGTTCCCAGTGTGGATCTCAGGGCTGCTCTGGTTCTGCGCCGTGCATGGGAACACCGTGACCTCTGGTGGCCACGCTAGAGCTCGGCGAGCATCAGAACAGCTGCTGCCGTTCCCCGGAATCACTGCGGTTGGTTCAGATGGCTGCAAAGATGTCCCTAAGGATAAACAAGGTCTAACTAATTGCCTTAAGAGCTTTCTCCCTCCTGAGCCACAGGGAGAAGAATGCAGCCTGCAGCAAACCCACTGTCCCTTGCAGCATCGTTTTGGAGGCTGAAGGCATGCAGAGAGTCGGTTATCCTTGAGGAGGGGCCAGCTTGGGACTTCTTGCTTTCATTTCCCAACTTGTTTGAGTTATGAGGGAGATAACATGAAGACACAATTTGGCTGTATTTTGCTCTCAGTTTAGACTGAATTTTGTTGTGTTCTATGATTCTATGATTTCTCCTTTGCCTTTGAACTATATGTGTATCCGGGAGCTGAGCTCTTTGCCCAGTGAAATATTCAAATCAGTGACGGATGTACTGGTGTGAGTACACATCCCAAGGGGAGCCGGTACAGTCAGAGATGTAAGGATGCAGCAGCCTGGGCCTTTCTCCTCTGAGGAAGCAGAGATCCTACCAGTTTGCACCTATTTTTTTTTTTGTTTTAAGCTGCAAAATAGCAGATCTGCAGACCCTTCATTCCACTCTGCACTTTAGTCTGACAGAGGAGGTATGGATAGACAGGACAGACTAAAACTGGGGGTGAATCAGATATAGATTGAATAAGAAACATCTTTCAGGTAACATTGCTGGACATGTGTTAAGATACAGGCAACAAATCCATCCACAGGGCCAGGAGCAGGGGACTGGGAGTTTGAGGAGCAAATGTAGAGTCATGCAAGTGCCAGCAAATCTTCTCCTTAGACACGTGCACTTCCATGAGTTGGCTCATGCTCCATCAGAGCTCTGAGGCCAGCATGACTTGAAAGTGCATAAGCACCAGCTCTGCATTTGGCCACGGTGTGGCCCAAATAGTCAAAAAGCTGAAAAGCAAGCTGGTTTCCTGCTGTGAGTGCAGAACTTGCCTTCCCTGGGCTCAGCACACAGCTCCTGGTATAAGACAGGATGTGCAGCAATCCACAGATTGCAAGCCCAGAGCCTTGGCTGCACCAAACAACTCAAGAGCCATCAGGGAAGCTCTAGGAACTCCTCACAGGTGGTGACACTTGGATGAGAGCCTTTTCACTTTCTGGATGTGGGGCACAGTCCTCCTGTGCTGTCTTATATGAGGGCAGAGAATGCAGAGCTGGTCACATATCCATCCTGCCCAGCTGGTTTCCTTGGTGACACATCCAGGCACAGCCAGGCACTTGCATGAAAGTCCAACTGTTCTTCCCTTGCCTCAATGGAGACACAGCAGCAGAAGGCTCAGAAATGGTCCATTCCTCTAGTGTGGGACTGATTTTGTGATCTGGGTGCTGGGTGCCACCTCTGTGAGCTGGGAAGCACTTCTCCCACCCAGTGCAGCACGTAGGCTTGACATCAGGGTCAGTGAGGAGATAGCGATCCGGCGGCAATGGCTGGGGAAGACTGCTGTCCTGTGCCTTAGGTCTCACCAGACATCAGGGCTGAGCTCATCTGTCACTTGCTGTCACAGGGCTCTGTCTGAGGCCCCTCTGTAGCACTGACCTTTAAAGCACAAGCTTTCTTATGGATCATCCTGTGTGAAAACCAGTGACCCTGGTTTTCTGCATCAGCCTGAAGAACAAGGGCTCTTCTTGAATATCTGCCTCCAATCAAGCAGTCTGTTTATCCTGTGATTTATTATCCTGCTTCTAGTGAAATATGTTCTGTCTGCTAATGTCCACTGACTGTTCCCACTTCGCCCAGCAGTGAGATTTTCAGCTTCAAGGTGCAACACTATCCACCAGTGACATTTTCAGCCTTGGCCTGACCTTCACATTAGCCTCAGGATCAAAGTCTGTTGCATCAGTTTGCTCCCACTAGGATGTCCTTTATCAAGATCAGTGTCATAAGGTTATTGGTTTCTTATGTAAGTGGTAGGAAGTGATCCCAGGCTTGTCCAGACCCATTTCTTGTTTCTGAAACATCAAATAAAGGTGACATGCATGGCAGAGGACAGTTTGTAAATGTCACAGCTACGCATCTAGTGACACGGATTCACCACTTATCCCTTCAGAGAGGGCCTGTGGTTTCTCAAAGATCAACTTAGTGGGATCTGCATGAGAGGTGGGGTGCAGCATTTCATCCTATAGAGACACAAGCTGTAGGTGGCACTTCCAAACACCCATTTCTTCAAAGGGTCACTGACAAGGCTGTTTCACACACCACACACACACACAGAGCAGTGCTATGCAGGTAGGAGATGGGATTTAGAAACATACCAAATGGTGGAACAGATTGAAATCAGAAGTATGACAGAGTCCCACCTTAAACAGGAAATAGAAAACAATGGAGCTGTGCTGCAGGAGAAAGCACCCAACTCAGCCAAAGGGACCTGGCTCTGGTTTTATGGCAGTTGTCTTTTTGCAACTGCTGGCCTTTTGTTCATGAATGCACAAGGCTGGCTTAACCCAGTCAGCTGCTTATTTGAAGTGGAGATGCTGTTTGGTGAACAGTTGGGCACTCAGGAGGAACAGAAGAGAAGGTCCTGGTTATCCGCCACTGTCTCTTGAGGCTGAGAGAGGAAAGACACCTTATTCCTACAGTTTAAAGAGTCATAGAATCATAGAATGGTTTGGGTTGGAAAGAACCTTAAGATCCATCCAGCTCCAACTCCCTGCCATGGGCAGGGATGCCTCACACTACACCATGCTGCCCAAGGCTCTGTGGTTGAACACTAAAAATAACATTCTTTCTAGTATTTTCAACGGAAGAAAAAAAATCTCTTAAGTGCATATGCACTGCTGAACACTTTGTTTCATCTATTTTTTAGCCAAAACTTCACACAAATGAAGAGGGTTTGGCAGTTTCTGAGCTTGCAGACTAGCAGCAGGCAGAGGCTGTGTAACACAGGAAAGGCTGTTTTTGCTTCCCTGAAGCCCATATTTGCGAACAACTGATCCAGAAAAAGGTGTAGCAGCTGTATTAAAGAAATTAGAAAGACTTTCTGTTCAGACCAAGCAAGCTGGACTTTTCCTGGAAGCCCTTCCCAAATGAAGGGACCCACACTGCCTGGTCTGGACATGGACCCTAAACACCAGTTCTGGACTCCAAGGGGATAATAATGTTCTACTGTTAACACACAATAATCAGAACTACTTCTGACCTTCACTCCTGGTACTCAATGCAGCTCAGCACCTCTTGGCCTGTTTACCTCTATCAGTTTGTGCAACAGCCAAGGTAGAAATCTATCATGTATTTACCTCCCAGTGTCATCAGCTGCTGGCTTTGACAAAGAGACTACGTGGAAAGGACTCAGACACTGTGCAGAGTGAGGAGAACCACCCTGGATTCCTTATGTCCAGTCATGATGGGCTGAGAAAAGATTCCAAAGAATTCAGAATAAATGTAATTTTCATGACACAGCCAAGAATTCATAGCCAAGTGAGTACCTTCTGGGCAAAAGCCACCCATTTGACAACAGTACAGTTATAATCAAGACACGTCTACTACCAGCAGGAAGATATGCCACTAGGATGGTGCAATAAAGTAAGCAACAAAACAGGTTTTCTAATTGGGAAAAGCACTTTGAACAGGCTGCTTTAAAACCTGTTTGTAACCAGTCTGGCTGTCTCCTGAAATTCCTACCCCACCTAGTTATCTCTTCCTTCACTTTTTTGCAATTTCAAACATTCTGAGGTTGCATCCAAAAGGAAGATCTTCCCAAATACAACACTGCAGAGAAGGACCACAAAAAAATGTTGAAGCATACTATCCTTTGGGAGTGGCACTGATGTCCAGGTGAGGTTGTCAGATAAACAGCTCTCAAAGTAGATCAGGCCAAGCAGGCAATCACATGCCTTGTGCTTTCACATCCTGAGTCCTTGTTTATGTTTGTTTTTCAAGTGATTCTGTCTCTTCAGTGTAAGGAAAAGGTTAGTTTCTTTTCCGCATCTTCCTTTCTCTATTCAAATTCCCTCTGTTCTGGAGAGGCATGCTTGCCTCCTAGGGCCTGATCACATACTGATCAACAACTTCCAGAAATATCTGTTTATTTCTGCCCACAGCATTTTTAGAGACCTCTCAGAAAGGCACCCAGATGACAACAGAATCAGAACATCTGAGACATTATAAAAGGTGAGTAAAACAAAGAGCCTGCAAGGTCACAGCTCACCTAGCGGGACACAGGGAGGGAAGAGCAGATCTCCTTGCTCATCCAGTTCTACAGGCCATTATCAGCTTGTCAGGCTCTCCATCCATGACAAAGGCTTCCTAACATCACTCCTTCCCCGTTGCCACTTCAGCTCTCTAAATGAAGGAGCCAAAACTTCCAAAGAAAACACTACTTCACAGGATAGCTGACAGTAATGGGGAAGAGGTTCAAGCAGATATAAGTAGGTCTGTCCTGTCCAAGTAGGGTAGGACAAACTGTCACCAACTCCCTGGGGATGGTAGTGGCAGTAGCAAACAGCAATACCAGTGCCCACAAGATACCTGTGTTGAAGCTGTCACTCTCTACTAGTGTTCATAAAAAAAAGGCATTTTTAAAACAGACTTCCGAGACATGCAGAAAGGAGCTCCCATTTCTTCAGGTGATAACACTGCTGCCTGAATCACACAGTGCACATTTGAGCTCCTGAACAAGTGAGCATGCCCTTCATGGTGCTATTCAGACTGATGCATAGGTACAATCACCTGTCTAGCAAGCCCAGCTGTAGCCCTGGTTACATCAAAGCACCTCTCACTAACCTTTAGGAACCCTCAAGTTAGGGTCTTGGTTAGAATAAAACTCTCACTGCAATTCTTACCAATACCATTTATGCAAAAGACATTGGAATTAGCAAGACAGCTCCAGCCTCAGTCTGATTCTAATTGTATACTTCAATCACACTGGGATAACGATCAGGGAGAACAGATAATAGGTCTTGCACTCACGTGGCAGCAAATAAATACAGCAGTAAGCAAGACCAGAACTATCTCATGATTAAACACATTGATAGGAGAAACTGAAAGGCACATATGGCTTCCAACACTCAGAAATAATTTAATTTAAAGCTTGCAGAAGACATTGTGACTACAAAATTGAATTTAGGCAAGCTTAAGCCTAACCTGAGTGTCAGAGGACCTGACAACTAAAATGATTTAGATTATATAAAATCCACATCATGAAGCTCAGATTAAAAGTCATTGTTTTGTCATTAACATCATGCTTAAGATCCCACACTGCATTGTGCCTGAAGGAAAACCCTAGTCACAAACAGAATTTTCAAGGGCTAAGAAATACTAGCCTATAACCATGCACACAGTGAGAGCTGGGTACTTAAATTCTTCAGCTATTTGTAATAATCCCATCTTGTGACAGTAGTATCTGTGAATGAGGATGCCAGCACACCATAGCACCTACTTCATAACTAAGTCCCAACACAGAACGCCTATTCCCCCTACTAACTTCCAAAGCCATGTATCACTCAATTCAGCTTAACACAAGAGCTCCACAATACCCTTGGCAAAACAAATACCCTTAACACCTTTGCACTGAAGAAAATATAAACCAAAGTCCTGTTAGCTGTTACATTGCTATTGTACCACTTCCCACTTGAACAGTGGCCACAAGGTATCTTCTTTCTTCTCCTTCATGTCAAGAAGAACATACAGTCATGCCAAGACGAGAGTTTAAGTCACTAAATTGGGCTGAATTCATGCAGTGTGCTTGCACTGAGTTTGCAAGCAACAAAGCTGTCAATTCCTGTAGAACTTGTCCCCCTCACTGAACAAGCTGCAACAGCACTTCAGGCCTTCTGCCCTGGCTTTTCTGCCTGGCTTTTTCTGCTCTGCTCCTGGTATTAAAAACAAAAAAGGTAAAAAAAATGCAAGAACTCCCTCAGAACCAAAGTGGTTTTATCAGTAAATCTCTCTGCACAAATAAATGTGGCAAAGGCATCTAGAAGGGCTTTCTGGGGCCTTCATGCTTCTGCCCTAATTGGATTTTGCATAGAAAAAGCGAAGGTTGACAAGCAGTGTCTCCAGGCTGCTTGCTCTCATCTTGCAGGTGTGCAGTGGTCAGCAGAACACAAGTCACATTGAAGGAAAGAACCAGGCTTTGTTGTATGGAAGACCCCACAGTCATATCATGCTTCAGCTCCTGTTCTGTTGCTCATTCTTATTCTTCCTCCATGCTAAAGAAATCTGACCAAGGATGGAGTGCAAGTGTGGAGTACGTAAAACACTCCAACAATCACACATTAAACACAAACCAAGGGTATGAGGTAACTTCAGAAGAGCCTTCTCTACCATTGCTGAAGTGATGGTAATTTTCTAGTTTAAAATAGCTCTGAGGAAGTTAAGCAGCTACTGAAGTCTGTACAGCTACAAATGCCAAAACTGAGCCAGCACTCCTATTCACTGATGTGTTGACAACCCCAGTACAAGGTACATTACTATTTGCATCCACCACCCTAGACTTGTGTTAGACCATTTCACTTGTGTAATAAAATATATTCTATGAAAACATGATAAGAGGAGTCACTGAATGAGTACTAAGTGGACATACCTATTTTTTTAAAAAAAAAAAATAACAACTGATGCATGTACTGTATTCAGTCTTTTAAAGTTTTATTCACTCCTCAAGAGTCAATAAGTTATATAAATCATAGTAGTTTTCATTTCCTTACTGAAGTAGTTAACAAGATCTTTACTTACATTTATGCTGAGTTGGCAGCACATTTGATCTTTAGAAAGAGTGTGTTGGGGTTTGGTTTTCCAGATATTCTTCTTTAAAACACTAACTCTCTTGCATGAGTTTCCATGAAACCTCTTTTTCACTGTTAGCATAGCACTGCTGTTCCCCAGGAGGTTCCAACACACCCACACAAGGTGTCAAGTCACTTGGCCTTGTGCAGGTCCATTCCCACCTGGAGAACCAGCCCTGAGGCTGGCAGAGTGGCAACCACACACAGCCACCCAAACCCTTCCACCTTGCCACTGCTCTTGGAAGGAAGTCACAGATCACACTGGAGCTTCCTGCTGAAGGTAGGGGCAATGATTCCATTTGACAGATACTAAACCAAATACTTTTGCATTTAATTAACAGTTCCAGAAGGTTAAAACCATAGATGAACACACAGAACTTCTGTCAATGACAATGAACTGAGGCAGTAACATTGTCATCCCCATGCTTTAAACAGCATCTAAAGCAACTTCTAAGCAAGTATAATTTGGGATACTCTCGTAGAACTTAAGCAGTGATTTCTGTTTGCTTTACCTAGTAGGAAGGGTTTTCAAACACTTTAGTAACTTATAACTAGTCCCACAGTTGTCATTTTCCCATCTGCTGCTCATAAGCAGATGTTTTGCATTGTATACCAATAACAGATCCCCCCCCCAGTAACGATGCAATCTAGTTTTTATGGTAACACACAAAAGCATTCTAGTCTTGTTCCTCTTCGTCCACATCCTCATCTTCATCCCCTTGATCTCCAGACTCAGTATCATCTTCATCTTCAACCTGAAATTAAGAAAGATCTGCTGTGAGCAGGAACATCCCTTACTCCAATCCAGCTTTCTGAAGGCAAGGCAAATGCTAAGGAAGCAGAAACAAGCTTCAAGCTAATGCAAAGTTATGGTGTATCAATTAGTGCTTAATAAAAACAATTGTCATCTTGTCAACTCAACTACCCATAAGGCTCCCCAAAACTGCCACAACAGTTCACAGAGCTGCTTAAAAAGCAGACTAAAGTTATCTAATTATCACTTGTATTATCTGTGGAACAATCCTTAGGATTGTATCTCAGCCATCATCTGCTTTCAAGTTAGCAGCCAGGATGAGCTGCAGCAAGGTATCATTCCAGACATACATGTGACAAGTAGTTTTCCTCACAGGAGTTTGGCAGGTAGCTTCTCAAGATCCCCAACCTGAGAACCCAGTGGATCAGTCATTTTGCTTACCGGTACACCAAGATCTTTCAATTTGATCTTCAGTGCAGATAGTTTCTGGTCCTGGTCAGCCAAAAGCACGAGGAGATCATCCTGTTCTTTCTTTGATTCTGCAACTTCTTGCTGAAGTTTAATTTTCTCATCTTGCAAAATAGCAACTGTACTGCTAGATGAATCCAGGTGCTGTTTTAGTGATTCTTTTTCCTCAGAAAGGGCTTTGATTTCACTCTGGACCAGGAAAAATCCCCCACCAAGTTACAACATAAGCATAGGAACAGCTGAAGCCTTGTTTCCTGCAAGCATTCCATGCACTACTTATAACAGCTCCAACCCCAGCTAGTGACCTATTGCCTTGCTTCCATACACTTCCTTACCCAAACTCCCCTTATTACCAACTAGGAATAAGGGTAGATGGCAGCGGCCACCTTTCCCCAGGTACACTGGGCTGTCCTTGTCAGAATAAAGCTATCTCCCAGACTGTCATTACCAGCTCTTTCAAGGCAAACAAAGCTTGCATTTCCCCAGTGAAAAAGAGATGCATCCAGCTACCCCTGCATGGCCTGAAACACAGAAGATGTTCAGGAAACAAACCACTTGAACTCAAAGCCTCTCCTATCGTAGAAGTCCTCCAAGTGAAGACTGACTATCAAATGACTTGGTTTAGTGTTCGCCTGCTACCAACCTTCAATTCTTTGATTTGTTGCTCAAGTTGTCCCTCCAATTCAGAGCTCTTTGCTACTATTGCACCACCATCTCCTAACACAGGGTCTGCAGTTGTGTTCTGTGGGCACAAAATTCAACAGAAGAGCACTGAATGCCTCACAGAGAAAGACAGCAAGCCAAGAAGTTATACAGTCAGCTAGAGAATTTACAGGCATATTTTCTTCTACAGTGTAGCCAAGGTGTGGTAGTTACAAACATCCTGTGCTGTAAGGCATCATGAAAGAGGTCTGTGCTTCCTAGGGTCCCAGTAAACACAAACACACATGCACACAAAGAAGAAAACAAGGAGCAAGCCCTATTTCATATAAGTTGCTCTATAAAGAGAGAGGGTTTTTTTAATAGGTAGACGCTCTGTTTATTACAGGCCTTCACTCAGATGCTTTGTAAGTGCCAAAGATTTTATTAGGCTAAACATCCACAGCTTTGTATGTGACTACTAAAAATAGCAGTAGTTCAGTCTCAGCCAACCCTACCCAAATTCCAAAATGTGGCAGCTGTCTTTGAGCTACAACTACCCTGTAGCAGGAATTCCAGACAATCGCTTCTCCAGTGATGCCCTGTTTAAACCAAAGCTCAAGGCAAGGTCTGGAGGGTGGCAGTGAGCTGCTCAGGCAGCACTCAAGAAGATCCTATCTCACAGGTACACATGGCCAACACATGTGCAACAGCAGTGGCAATGCAGATGTTAAAAGCCTTCCTCTCAGCTGATCTGTGTATTAAATTCAACACTCAATATTTTCCCCACAAAAGTGCTCAAATTTCGTATTTGGTGCACAGATCAGAACAAACCAGCCAGAGTAATAGAATCACTGACTGGTTTGTATTGGAAAGGACCTTAAGATCATCTAGTTCCAAACCCTTGCCATGGGCAGGGACACCTCACACCAATGTCACCCAAGGCTCTGTCCAACCTGGTCTTGAACACGGTCAAGGATAGAGAAGCAGCATGAGTTGAAGCGAGTACATCTCCCACTGAGCAGATACCCTGTTCTCATTACAGTAGAGCTGTCAAACAGGGCACGCCACAGCTACCCTCATTCTAGATCAGATTATTTGGCTATTCTGCAAGGCTTTACGGGCTCATCTTTTCAATGCACAGCCAGAAAAACAAACAAACTCTTGAAGCGTTTGGAGGCTGCACAGATGCACTTACCAATTGCTACTCAACCATACCATCAACTTCCAAAATAGTATCCTCAATTGTTTGCAAGAGTAATGATCCCTCTAATGTACATGGTATCATGCAGTTATGTCTCAAGAGACTACTTCCTTCGATTAGGGTGAGAACTTAAATAACGTGCTGAATAGTTGGCATTCCTTTGTTAAAAAAATGCCAATGACCAGTGGCCTGATGGAGAACTAACTGAACTGCAAGTCCTCTCTTCCCTCAAGAAGGACCTTTCTTGGGAACATGATACTTCTTTTACAACACTCTGGGAATCGTTTGCTGGTGTGTATTCTTAAAACAGGTTGGGTTAGGACATGGGCTACAGACAGCATGCAGGAAAGCAAAGTTCTCAAATTTAGTCCCCAAAAGAGAAAATAAGTAACTTAGTCACTGGTACCATTACTTGTAGCTTTTGATTCTCTATCAGAAGCTGAGAGATTTCTGCAGACTGTAGTTGTAGCTGACTCCTGAGCGCTTCTAACTCCTTTGGGAAACACAGACAAAGCCATACTTTTAAGTTAATTCAATAAAGCAAGATAATTATTCACAGTACATTCTTCTTCAGTTAAATGTTACCAAACTGTTTCATACTAGCATATGCAAGAGAAAAGCTGCAACCATTTCTCTGGAAGACCAAACCAGTCCCATCATTTTCCACCCCATTCTTAAAGACTCTTTTCTATGGCATGTCCAACCAAGGCACCTGTGTGAGCCTCAGTATCCCTTATTAAGGTGTTTCACACCACTAGCATTCAAATTAACCTCCTCCACTCGTTACCGTTCTTGGCGCAGAAACCCATTATGACTGATTAATCCTGTCACATTAACTAGTTCTCTAATCAGAGAAACTCTGCTAGGTATTTATAAGCAACAGCTCCCATAAATTACTTAATGTGAACTTGTACAACACTTACTCCATGTTGTACATTTAATACCTGGAATCTTTCATATTGATGCTTAAAGATACACTTATGCAATGAATAAACTGATTTTGCAACTCTGAAGCAACAGTTTGTCTTCTGCTGGCTCAAATCTGCTTAGCAGAAAAAAAATGTTTCACTTTAGATACATAATCTTGATGCTCCAAGATGCATAGCATCATCACATGAAGGTACACCATCAAAAACTTCAACATGCCCAGGGATCACTGCTCCTCCCTACAGTGTGACAAAGTTCCTTGGCTGTCCCAAGCTGCCACTGCTGACCAAAGCTTTGCTGAAATATCCCAACCTCACCTTTTGTAGTTCATTATTGTGCTCCAAGCCACCAGATCTGCTGCTCTGTGAAGACAACTCTGTTGTTCCTATCTCCAACTGCGAAGACTTCTGTAATAGCAAAAGGGACATCAGCCATAGAAGTAGACAGCATAAATACAGTCATGCTGCTATAACCCAGAGCAAATTCTGTGCTTGCATGATCCAAATTTCCAACATAAAAGGTTAAGAAACGCACAAAGATCCCTGATTACAGGAGAGCAGCTGGTTAGTCCTCTCTAAGGTGGATACAAAATCATCTTTCACCAACACAAAAGGCAGAAGACAAGTACAAAATAAAAGCAGCATGCATCATCTGCATTCTGGCAAGCAGGCTACCATAAATACAACTTAGAAGCTTAGTAGGAGTAATGCCTAAGAGGCACCTACCATGTTTTCCGTACTCAAACCAACCCTAAAACTCCTGAATTCTACAGTATAACAGGTCACCCACAAAAATTACTTTTGGAAACAGCGGGAAGCAGGAAAGGCTTTGCTCAAGCCATCTCCCATTCCATTTCCTATTATCAGCATGCAATCAGTTATGATACTTTGCCATCTTAATGAGGATTTAGCTTAAGGCAGATGACATTTGAAAACATCATTTGGAAGCTGCAGCAAGTTCTGCAGAGAGAGCACTTACCAATTTTTCAATCAGAAAATCCTTTTCCCTTATCTGGCCTTGCAGCAGCTCATGCTTGTTTTTCCATTCTTCCAACTCCTCTTTTAGTTTGCTCACTTCTTCCGTCTGAATGCCATTCATCTGAAATGTATCCCCATGGGAATTGTGATGTTGAGTGTCCTTTCCTGAAACAGAATTTATTAAACCAAGGTCACAAACACTAATGCCATTTTGAAGTTAGCTTCAAACACATCAATTCAAGAATTTATTGCCCACCACACAGGGCAACACAAGCAATTCTGACTCATGAACCAGGGCACAGTACTTAGGAATTCACCATCAAAAGTGAGTATAGAGATCTGTCATTCCTTCAAGCATGTACCTGTGGCTGCACCAGCATGCTGCTTCAGTTGTTCAGTTTATCCAAAGTAACATCACAGACAAATCATCCTACAGAGGAAGGATGACTGGGCCCTTGTATATTTTAATAGTAAATAATTGTGAAGGCAGAATAAGTTTTGTAAATCATCACATCCAGTTTATCAGGCATCTTGACCTTGGAATAACTTGAATATACTGTCCTGATTCAAACTCTTAGTTAGCAATCTCTCCAGTGATGGTGATAAGCCTCATCTTGCACATGTTGCCATACAGTTCTCCCTCAGGTCATTATTTTCATCCACAGACCTGAGTTCCAAGGCTTAAGCACAAAGCAATAACAAATTTTACCTCGTACATATTTTCAAGCTGTCCTGTCCGATTTCAGTGCTTTAATTCTTTGACTTTAAAGGCACTTAAAGCAAAACCTAGTAATTTTAGATAAAGCAAATCTAATGCTTCAACAAAATTGCTTGCAATGCCCAACATCAGCCTGGAAAGTGTATTTAGTCCCTGTGGAAAGGTTTTCATATGCTGCAGAACACACAACAGCATGTCTAAAGTGACAGACAGTATTCTTTTATTACTCTCTGAGCCTACCTAGCTGCACTTTAAGGAGATTATATTGGTCCTTATGTTGTTGGATCTGTGACACTTGCTGGGTAACCGTTGCTTGGAGCTGTTCATTTTGAGACATTAAAGTAGTAATTCGTTGTTTTAGTTCTTCAAGCTCCTGGTCCTGTGAAAGACAAAAAACAAAGGACTGAAGAACAGTAACACTTCTGAAGACGATACTGAGGAAGGCAAGTAAAGACAGAAAAACCTCAACTACAGCATGACACACTACTGCTAGTGATGCTGTCCATGCTACCAGTATCTGGTGAGCAGGAAAGCCTAGCTAGCTATTCCAAGGAAAAAAGCATGGCAAAGACAGGAGAAGCCTATCACACCACACCAATGCATTCCAAGTCTTTTGGAGGAAACCTCCAGCAGCCCCACACCAGAGACAGCACAAGAATAAGAAGGAAATCTATGAAGTCTGGTGATTGTAGTTGTTCTCAACCGCCCCAAAGCCTGCATGTATTTGGGGCACTTCAAGAGTCTTCCAGGAATTTGTGGGAACTGTTGTCACTGCAAATTTAGGAAAACCTCATCAGCATTTCAAAAGTGTTCCTTAAATCCACATGTGCCACTGTGCCCTCTATCCATTCCAGATCCCTGAACTCAACACACCTGCTTCAGTCCCCATTTGCTATTATGTTAATTAGCTTTGCTCTTCTACTTCTCCATCTACACTGTTGCAACTAAACAAGCAAACTCCCATTGGAAAAAACAATTAGGAGTTCAACCACGGCAGGTATATGCAAAACTTCACTAACTCCCATTCTTCATTCAGCCACACTTCATCTGTCATCTTCCCAAAAGCGAGAGCCCAGAACTGAGAGTTGTGTCTCTTTGTGAGGGACTGCAAGTTCTCCAATTACTCATTTGAGAAGACCTAAACACAGGAAACAGCAGATATATCCCAGGAAAATGCTTTATGTTATCCAGTATTCTAAACACTGGTATTTCACTTGAATCAGATGTTCATTTAAGCATTTGTAGAAGTGCTTCTGCAGTATTAGTTTCCTGGTTACTTTATTTGGAACTCTGGGTATCAAACTGTGCTGGTATCTCTGAAAGCCAAACCAACCAATCCCTGGAGGCACATGTGTAGCATAACTCCCTCTCACCTGCTCTCTGATGACTTTTTTGTATTGAGTCACAATGTTGTCATGCTGTTCCAATGTCTTCTTGACCTCCTCCTCCTTTTTATCTTCCTCACTGGACTTGTAAATAGCTTTACTTATGACACCTGTTAAAAACAATTCACATTTTTTTTGTCCTCACATCTGTCTCACAATCCAACCCAGTTTAACTGAGCTCAGGGCATTAGAATCTAAATCTGCACTTTAAAAATAAAGAGGTTTAAAGAAACAGCTATCTTTTATAGCGAGGTTTGCAGGCTCACTGCTTTATAGATTCAGAAAAGCAAATGGGTGTTTGGAGTCCTCCTTAACACAAAAGGTGGGGTTCAATTCTTATGGATCCACCACAGCTGCTGCCCAAGTGCTTATGCAGTTAAGTGAAAGACCTGCGGGTGCCAGGGCAACATGCAGATGAAATGCAATTGGGCAAAACCATCTTCACTCTTCCTGCTGTTTTATTTCCTTCTGTAGACTGATTTGAGTTGGGCAGTATTAATAACCAGGACATCAGTTACACGTTAAGAATGATGACAACCAGTCTCTTTAGTGAAGAACAGAAAACACTAAACAGAAGCGCTTATCACTTTTGAACACGCCAGGAAATACAGCATTCATCATTTTTCTTCATGAATCAGATAGAAACAGCCAGTACCTAGATTGCTTACTTACACAAATGGAGCATCTATTACCATCACATGCTCAATGCTTAGTGCCTGTATCAGTACAGGTAAATAAAAGCCCTGGCTAAAGTATGAGAACTCAGAGGACGTAATAATAAATCCTTTCACCTAAAAATTAAAAATTAACCAATTTGTACAAGCTCTGATTATGGGCTTGTACCAGGAGTTAATACTTAAACTGTGAAATTACTTACAGCTATTACAGTAACATGTTTTGCAGAATACTCCATTTTAGTATTATCACACTACTTTTAAGACTGTTACATTCGGCATGTTTGGTAGTTCAGGCATCAGCCTGTCACAAAAACAACAGAAGCAAGCATATCATCTCACCTTCCAATTCCTTCACAAGCTTGGTAAATTCATGATCAAACATCATGTGCTCTGGGCTAGAAAAACCAGGCTGGGGTTTCTGAGCAGCTCTGGAATAAAGTTCATGTTTGCTAATGAAGCCAAGCTTCTCAATGAAGTTCTCCCTGCCAATCCTCTTCTCAATCAGTTGTTTCAGCTTCTCTCTGAAAGGAAAAGAGAAATCAATCGCAGTGTAATCCTTGAAAAGTGAACCCATCCTTCCCTCAGTGGTTCTTATAGTTAGAACACTTGAGTGTCTGTCTCAAGTCTGAGCCACAGCAGATGCTGCATTCATGATGGCATTTTACAGTGACCACTGGCATCTGTTCCCAAAGCAGGCACACACACAGGCTCAGAGAACCTATACAAAACAGCTATCTGCTTTGCTTAGCTAGAGGTGAGTCAGTCGTGCTTCCCCATAAGGAACACACATAGAAAGCATCCAATCAAATCTATGCTGCACCACTCAGTTAAAAGCCTCTTAATCCACCACCTGCCATTCACAGAATCTTTCCTTACAGTCCTCTTTTTTTTTTTTACAGCATACTTACTTCCTATAATTTTCAAGGGAATTGTCATTGTAGTAGATGGAAATGCCAAGTAAAAGCGCACATAGGCCTTGGACAAGCTGCTCCTCTTCTCCCAGGTTTTCAGCTATCTGCCCTGTGAGCTGGACTCTTGTTAAGGATATTGGAGATACTTCATAAGCACCATACATGTAACTTAATATTCTGTGTAAAGATTCCCAGTTAAAATTCTTTGCAGAGGTAAACCCAAGCTTGATTAGGAAGCAGGCAAAAGAGCTGAGGAAAGCCTTGCAAAACTAGCTCCCGTCATGGAGGGCTTGGGTAGTCAGTGGTTTTCCTGACATTTCTTCTCTAACTGTCTGCTCAAAGAGACAGAGTTGCTCCAATACAGGCTTTCTGTTTAGATAAGGTGATAACTTCAGCCTGATGTACTTTAGCCAGATTTCTTCCTGAAAAGCAAGCAGAGAAATACGCTACACCAGAAATAGGGAGCATTCTTCCTACCTCCTGGCATAAGTCTCCCTGAAAATAGCAGTGGGCTTGCTGCAATCTAAAAACCACATTTGGCTGGCAGAACAAAGCAAGCAGGTCAAGGATACAAAAGGTATATTGGCTGGATTATGAAGGAAGTGGGTGACAGCAATGGAGCAGTTGCTGAGCCAAGTGCAAAGTAACATCAGAAGTCCAACCCTGGTCTGGACTTTGCTGCCCTGAAAGAATAAACCCCCCCATCATTAACTTTCCACAATGGAGGACTGAAATACCAAAAAAAAAAAAAATGTACTGCTTCAGAACTCACCCATTCACCATTGTAAAAACCATGTCTTTCAAAATACCCATTTGTTAGTTATACTGAACACAGCTTTAGTGCTTTGGTGAACAAGTATTAAATCATTTGTATCTGTTCTGAGCAAACCAGCAAGCAACGCAGATGTGAAATATGGCTCAGTGCAAATTAGCACGAGTAGAAAAATCATAACAAATTAGTTCTGCATTTATAATTCACACTAAGGTAACGTGACAAAATGCAGAGACACCACCCTGTAAAGGAGCAAGTTGCAAATTAAGTCAGGTAAGGATTCCCAATAAGAAGGCATGCACCACTAAGACTTCTCCTGCTGACTACAAATTGCTACATGTTCCTAATGTTATTTTGTAAGTCAAGAAAAATACTACTGCCGTGGCTTTCAGTTCAGAGAGTATGCACATTAAGCCAGCAAGAGGAATGCTAACTGTAGTATTTGGCTTTGTTAGTTTTCATCTGCCAATTGCCTGTCTTCTCAATTTTGTCCCCCTTGTCTTTGCTGCAGGTACCATGGGCATAGCAGTGTTGAGGCAGGCATAGCTCTCTTCCAACAGTCAGCATTCAAAAGGCAACCAAGAAACATGTTGCCTGCACGGAAAATAGAACTTCACACAAGCACCTAATAAATTGGGCAAAATAACTGGAAGCTGAAGTCAAGGCTCAAAGGGACATGAGGCACACAACTGCTGGGACAGCTTCAGTGGGGGCAAGTAAATGAGCAGGCACAGGGATCAAGGCAAAGAGATGGTCATCAAAAACAAAGAGCCTGTGCTTGAAACATTGAATTTCCATCCTTGCCTCTGGTACACTCTATGCTTTAGAGCT
Organism: Forpus xanthops; assembly: GCA_032466535.1. Lineage (NCBI taxonomy): Eukaryota > Metazoa > Chordata > Aves > Psittaciformes > Psittacidae > Forpus > Forpus xanthops. The sequence continues at coordinate 20,033 of JASSUY010005317.1, read as the reverse complement.
GAAGGCAGTTTGGTTTTAACTTCAGCTAAGCATTTAAAACAAAGAGAAGCCCCCAAGGTCTTTGAATAAGCCAGTTTGCCCATTGAAAGAGCTGGTAAGCAGCAGTCTGGCAAGAAGCTCTTCTGCAGCTCCTAGCTACCACAGCTGACTGAAAGAAAAACTGGAATCGAATCTAGCAGCTCAGGCAAAAGATACCAAGCTACAGAGCTCTGAAGAGATTGCCTTCAAGGACTTCCGAGGTACTGTGATTTGCTGTACTACATCTCCATCATTAAGGTGAAATTATCTCCTTAAAGGAGAACAGAGATTAGATATCAAGACTGCGGCAGTCATCCCTAACGCTGCACACACAGAGGAAAGTGAGCATCTGGTCATTTTTCGTTATCACCATCATTACCTCCTGAGACCCAAGTGAACAACTTCAGAGCAGCAGAGATCACAGCCATCACTACCAACTGCACAGCACTTGAATGTTGTGCTTCTTGGTGAGTACTTTGTGCGCTACCAGTGGTTCTTGTTTAGTCTTTGTTATAGGTTTGCCTGCAGCTTTGCTGTGACCCTGTCATGCTGTTGTAGTAACATAGAGATTATCTTGTTGCTGCTGCCCTTCTATTTGAAGGTCATGACTGGTTTCCACTGATCTAGACCTCACTGTGAGCTGGGCAGTCCCCACCAAACTATATGCTCCTCTGGCCCACACCTTTCCTCTGGAAAACACCACTACACAATTATATTCTAGACATACTGTGATAGCACCTACTGTGACATTACAGCTCTCCATGGCTGTTCTGCAGTTCAGGGTTGGTAATCATATAATTCCACCCTGCAAGAAAACTGATAACCAACTCAGCAGTGAGTTAAGTAACACAGCCTGAAAGTCAAACAACTCATGTCAGGCACCATTTGCTAGTAATGAGATCCTTGCTATTCATAACTAGTAGCTCCAAGGTTGTAACATCAGCTGGCAAGTATAACCTACAAAGTGCCCAGGAGGCAGGTTAAACATGGTTTTTCTTTTAGCAGTCAGGAAATCAGCAGCACACTCCCACTTCAGGTTGTACCAGCTGTTTGCTACAGGCCAGTTGGAGAAAACACCATTTCTAACAGCTTTAATTTTCCTTACAAGACAGCTCATCTGTTAGGTGAGACAGTGAATGAGTCTGCCCCACTGGAAAGAAAGCACCAGTGCTACCCAAGATCCTTATCCCATAGTTTTGTGGAAAGAATCCCCTGGAGACATAGAAAGAGCTTGTTATGCTAGGGAAAAACCAAAACCCAACTGCAACACAAAGCTGTAAGTGGAAACACATCAAAAAGCAGTTAAAGAAAACCTCCCCAGCAAAACCAAAGGCAAGAGGAAAAGGCCCGCTTTTGGCAAGGAAATGCCCAAGCTGGGCCAAAATATACATACCCGTCTGTCGATCTTATCCCCCTGCAAGTTACACACGTATTACTTGAGAAGCTTCAAGCACAACACAGTTCAGAAACATCCCCCCCCCAAAGTTTCACTCCCTTCCATCATGTAAGGCTGAAGAGCCACAGGCAGTTTTGCTGATTCAAATTTACCTCACACAAAAAAAGCCAGGACAAAAAGGAGCACTGTCAGTTTTCAGATCAAGCAGATGAAAAAGTCATATGGACCAATTCAGAATTCCAATATTCTGCTGGAATTATTATCAATTGCAGGGAAGTTTAACAGCTGCCAGAGTTATCCAGCTCCTCATTACTGCAATCATTCAGGGGAAAGTATCCAGAATAGAAGCAGATGTCTCAGGGAAGCATGGGCACACAGGTGAGCTTCACTCACTAGCTAAACACTGGCAAAGCTAACAAGAAAGCTTTCATGTTTTTAAGAGCAAAACCAACCCCAACCAACATGTGAGAGCCTGCTATTTTCAAGACATTCCCAGTTAACAGTTACAGGTTAAATACTAAGCAGTAACCCTTTCAGCAACACAATGACACTGGGAATCATGTTAGTTTGCCTCTTCTTTTAAACCAAGTTTAAGGTCTAAATGCTTCAGAACACTCAAGAGTAGGCAACACCAGTGATCAATAGCTGATCAAAAAGTGACGTGTTGCTTTTCTCTTCCCCCTGGAGCATAGGGGGATTTAAGCAAAGCTGAAAATGATCTGCAAAAGAGAGAGAACCCTCCTCCTCCTTAAGCTGGACAACTAGATGGCTATCTAGATGATTAGTCTAAGAGTAGGTGATCTTTGAAAGTCCCTTCCAACCCATACAATTCTATGATTCTATGTCTTCCTGTGATGCTCCTGTACAAGTGCAGCATTCCTCCTGGATACCTGGCGCCTTTACCCGGTGCTGTACCTGTGAGAGGATGTTGGTGCATTGCTGCAGTAGTGACACAGGTGGATTGCCGATGCTGGTGGCAAGCTGAACTCGAAGGAGCTGTTCTTTCAGAGTGGCATTCTCCTGCAATGCATGGGCCAGGGCCACAGCAGCACACCAGTTAGAGAGGGAGTCCGTGGAAAAGAGGCCCCCACAGAGCAGCTGACCAGCCGAGACAGAGTTACCTGTAGCTACCAAAATGATCAAGAAGTACAAGTGAGATTAAAACAAGCCACAAAAATAGGCAAAATATTTAAGACATCAACATACAGTTAAAATGCAGAAAAATTAAAATAGCCAAGTTTGAGCGAAAACATAAGCCAAGAATGAATGCCACAGAGGGACTCTTCATCAGGGACTGAAGCAACAGGACGAGGGGTAAAGGATTTAAACTGAACAGGGGATGTTCAGATTAGGTATAAGGAAGAAGTTCTTTACTGTGAGGGTGGTGAGGCACTAGAACAGGCTGCCCAAAGAAGTGATAAATGCTCCATCCCTGATAGTGTTCAAGGCCAGGCTGGACAGAGCTTTGGGCAACATCACCTAGTGTGAGGCATCCCTGCCCAAGGCAGGGGGTTGGAACTGGATGATCTTAAGGTCCTTTCCAACCCAAACCATTCTGCAATTCTGTGATCTCGCCCTGATCAGACACTCAATGGCAAGTAAATGATTTTGCAGAAGAGATTAGTCGATGCATTAAACATTGGTGATAGCTAACTCGTTGCAGAGACGCTAACTGCATACCGTCAATAGTAGATGGCAGAAGTGTTGACACGATTTCTCCTTGGCCTTTTTGGTTTTTGTAGAGAAAGCACTGGAAACAATAGAGAACAGCACAACGTAGCACAAAAGGCTGACGTTCGTTCACCATGGACATCAGAAGTACTACAATCGCAGGCCTGTTGGAAAGAAAAAACATTAGGGTACAGTTGTGAATGGAGACAACTACAGGCAGACAACTTGAGTGTATTCTACAAGTAAGGAAAGAGACTTTTGCCCATTCCATATATTATGACTGGAGTAAACTCCTTGATTTTAATACCCAGGTAATTCAAGTCATTGAAGCACAAAACAGTATTCTTTACACATTACTGACAAGAGCTAGCATTCCTCCACAGTGTCTCCATTGCCCATCAAGTCCCCTGCTGCTCCCTGCAAGCTTCAATAATACCACAGAAGATGCCTCATGAGGCCACCAGCAACTTGTAATACAGAATGCTGTCCTTCTACTTTTATCCCTCTATTCAACGCTGAGATCAAGATCTCCTTATGCTAACATTTGCTGTTGCCCAGTCTGAGTAAACAGCAATTACCTGCCTGTTTTCCTGGCCTCTTACTCCTTTTGTAGGCTGTCCTCTGATCAATAGTTCATCCCGATCTAGGAATTTCTCAGCTACTGCTCATTCATTTTTCAGGTGTCACATAACAAAAATCAGTTCTAGGTCTTATCTCTGTAAAACACACCTGACACCTTCACACTCTTAACACATCAATGTGAACTCAAATCTATTGCTCCGTATCACAATTTAAACAGTCCTTCGGATCAGACTGCCATGGCCCATACCAATACAGCATTACCTAACACAGTTAAACACTTTTCTTCCTCTACCTTGGTGGATTAGAAGGTGCATTTACAGAGGCAAAGTAGTCTTGATTCATCTGGCATCCTCGAATGACCTCTGATACAGTGTTTATGGTCTACAGAAAGGGCAGAAAAAAATAAAACAGTTAAATGTGAGCCATAATCTACTACCTAGGTCACTCACTCAAAATTATTCAAGGTTACCCTGTCAGCTCAGTATCACAAAATACACATTCAACATATTCAGTAAAACCATTTCAAATCAAATCCAAACAACTAACAGCTGTGAAGCATGCTGAGGGAAAGGTCAAGGGACTGAAAGCTCTGATGGGTCTATCGCACCCAGTTACCTCCAACTTTATTTGCTACCTCAGACCAGGTTTGCTATGACAGCCAAAGTAGACTTTTTAAAGAAGTTGAAAGATGAAACCTTCTAAAAGGTGAGAAGAACTGCAATGGAGGCCACACCAAAGGAACCAGTCTACCCTCAACCATGGAATGATTTAGGGTTGGAAAGAACCTTAAGATCATCCAGTTCCAACTCCCTGCCTTGGGATGCCTCACACTAGACCGTGACACCCAAGGCTCTGTCCAATCTGGTCTGAACACTGCGAAAGGATGGAGCATTTACCACTTCTTTGGGCAACCTGTGCCAGTGCCTCACCACCCTCACAGTAAAGAACTTATTCTTTATATCCAATCTGAACTTCCCCTGTTTCAGTTTAAACCCATCACTTGTCCTATCACTACACTCCCTGATGAAGAGTTCCTCTCCAGCATCTTTGTAGGCCTCCTTCAGATACTGGAAGACTGCTATGAGGTCTCCACATGGGTTCCCTTCTCCAGGATAAACAGCCCCAATTTTCTCATCCTGTCTTTGTATGGAAGATGCTTTTAAGCATGTAATTTTATTAAGGGAAAAAGCATGTCATTCTACTGCAGACAGGGCTTCCAGAAGTTAGAAATGCCTCATCATTGGGAATGTGCCAAGTCAGAATACTTTTAGACTCAAGAGAGAAAAACAAAAACCCCACCACCAGAATATGGCAAAACACAAATCAATAGAGCCACTCTGGGTTATGCTGAAATCCAACAGAGAAAATTAACAAATAGCAATAACTTCTGGCTGCAGAATATAATCTGAAAGACTACCTTACATTGATGTTGTCCACTGTGAGAGACTGAACTGAAATCAGACTCCACTGTCCGGCTGTCTCAAAGGTTGGTATGTATGAGAAGCTAAGATGGGATTGCACCTTCCACTGTCTCAGAGACAGGTGTTGAGGTAAGACTCCAACATCCATTGCCTGAGAGAAGGCTGTGAGGAACTGAAATGGGACTCCATGGTCCATTGCCTGAGAGATGGGTGGGAGGAGCCCATCATCTCCAGGACTGGTGTGAAGAATTGCTGCCCACTATCCCAAGAATTGTTGCACACGTGAGGTTGAAGAGCTGGCTGCAAGACCAGCAAACTGGTCCACCAGGAACGTGTAATATGTGACATTAAGAACAGAGGTACTCCCCCCAACTCATAATAAAAGGGGGAAAAGATAATCACCAGGTAGGACACCTCTGTGACAGTACTCTCCATGAGGACACCCACCTCTGACGACTACTATAGACTCTTGGGGAGACAGCTCCAATGCAAACTACGGACCCTGGAAGGACTCCCACCACCTCCAATACAGATTATAGACCCTGGAGGACTCCCACCACTGCAGATGACAACTACAGACCCTGGGACACTGCTGAATCCATGGTGGCGACTATATCTCTTCCTTCATTTCTAACCTTTTTCCTATCTGTCCTATTGCTGCCCCCTTTTTAATAATTTCCTTTTTTACAATTGTCTTTCTGTAATAAACCAACTGATGGATTACTGTACTTGACCTCATCTGCATCTTATTTTCACTCTTGGGATCACAAACAAAACAAGTCTGACACTTGGGTTTTCTCCAGTCAGACCCTGACACCCACATAGGAAGCTGACATATGTGGCATCTGAAACTCTCAGCAAATAGCCGAATTCCAGTTTGTCTCTGCAGCAACCCATTATCCCCGTAGATGACTGCTTTCACCCATTTAATTGCACCCCCCCATCACATCAATCTGCTCCCTCTTACTTCTGTCAGGATATCAGCAGGAACTCCTGTTGCCATCAGTATTGTACACAGCTGCTGTAAGAGTCCACAGTGAAACATTGCTTTCTGACAGCTGCTGGTAGCACCAGGAGGATTTGTGGGAGACACAAGTACTCGCACAAGCTAGAAAAAACAAAGAACATCTTTATGTGAAGAGAGCCTGACACCACCTGAAACACCAAACAAAACCAATTTGCCCATTTTAAGTTTGGCCACGAAACAGAACTGCTCTTCAAAACGGAGAAAAATAACAACCAAACACCACGTTCACCTCATTGCTACGCTCAGCCATATGATTTTGAGTTCACTTAAACTCTCTAAAACTTTAAAATCTCTGACTCTACTACAAGCCTTGCAAATATGTGATAAGAAATATCAAACTATATTCCTACTTGGCTCACCATCTGTCAGAACTACTTTTTGGAAGGTGACAAATTACCTTCATCATTAACATTCAGCTTCTGCATGAAGTGCCACAGAATAGGAAAACCTTATTCCCATTTTTGGAGGAGTAAGCAAAAGGAAAGATGCCCAAAAATCAGTAATTATAAATCCACATTGAAGGCAGCTGCTAGAATCAGGTTAATGCATCGCAGCCATACATGAACTCATGCATGGGGACTCCTCATACAGAACACCCCTATTGATCTACTGAAATCACTGTTAAATCTTCACTTCCCCAATACACCAGCCACTCTAAATCCACAACTTGGCAATAGTGTTTGTGCTGAAAGCAGTACATCTCATGAATGTTGGTATCTTATTCTATCTACAAACTCATGGATCTCATAGTTGACTATTACGTTATACTTACTCTTCACTGCAGAGCTGAAAGTGCTGAAAACAGTACTTAGGAGATGAAGTGTTTTACCTGCAGCATTAGGTGGAGATTAGTTACTTTCTGTGCAGACCATCCACAGTTGTCATCTCCAACCTCAAACCAAGGCTTCATACGCTGAATGTATGAACCTTCCTTGAAAAAATTCTGATTGGAATTATTATTCTTCAACAAGTTTTGCAATAGGAGGAGACAGTCTTCCACTACTATTCCTGGCGAGACAAAAACCGCAAAGAAATAACTAAAATATTACACACAGAAAACTAACTGGCTTCTCTCTACACTGAGTATGTTCTGGACACAACAAAGCACATACTTCTGAACTCTTCCATTCTTACCAAACACTAGAATTGAATCAAGAACTGTGAACCATACACATGAAAAACTAACCAGAGGTCACTCTAAATTCAGTGTATCAATGTCAATCCAGCACATTTCCAAAGAAACCATAACTGTGTTTGTTTCACAAGTCTGAAGCAAAAATGTTATTTCCAAAGAACACACAATTAGCATGAGCTCATTGGGCAGGGATGGGGAGAACTTCAAAGAAAACCTCACAACCATTTCATGTCTTAAAGTATACTTACCTCAGAGTAAGGCTACACTACTCTCTCTCTATTGTGAGCACTAAACTTAATTTCCTCTGGAACTGCATCATGATTCAAAAGCAGCAATTTTTAGTGGATTAGACATTCATTCTTTTCAGTCACTGGCTAAATCTTCAACTAATTTCAAAGCTGCTTTCTAGGTTATTTTGGTGAAGAAGCAATTCTTAGAAATAGCCCTTACAATGAGCCAATTAAAAGTCAACTCCTTGGAGTTCCAACAGGGTTTTTTACCCTCAGGTTTTAATCTGTGCTGAAAAAGCACTACAGATGCTTATCAAGTCTGTGCTCTGTGTAGAAAAAATCCTCGGACTACTTTGTCCATAAAACAGCAGTATTCAAGGCACTGATACTGCTGGGATGCCTCCAAATCTTACTCAATGCAATGGATAAAGACTTACTCCTTGGACTTCTAAACACACACAAGCAGTTCTGGACTTGGGAGTGGGAGAAAAAAGCAAGACGAGTTTAGTTCTCCCACTCAGCAGAGCTGCAGACGGGAGAAACAGACACATGGATGGGAGGGCGGGGGAGAGAGCAGAAAACTCTGAGCATTTAAAACTTCACATACCAACTCACCTAAAATTATTAACTGCCTCAAAATAGCAGCATTGAATCAGAGGTTTGCTTAATTCTTCCATGCCAACACACCTGGCGTAATTCATTTGGGAGAGAAACATTAACTGCTCCTGCATCCCACAGAAAAGCCATGGAACAGCAAAATGCCTTGTTTCTAATATTGATCCTGTAGCAAACTACAACTGGTGGTAAACTCATGGTTTTCTAACAAAAAGCACCTAAATGCTGCATCATTTTTATTCATTTTTTTTAATATCCTTTCCCCCCAGCTGACAAATGATTTGGCAAGGGGCTGGTCAGGAAACTGAAGTTATTAGCGAGGCTGAAGAAACATATCAAGTTGTTATTTCCAGTCACTCCAAGCATCCAAGGATCTCACAAGAGGCATGCAGATGCTTAACTCAGTAAGTGACAAATGTAGCACACATGTATCTGACACTGCTATTCCAAGTGTACATATTCACAGACCTCAGCCAAACAAGACCACACAAACGCATGCACAAGTGCTCAGAGACATTAATGTCTTAACTACATACCTCAAGACTAGGTTTCAAAAGATGCTCAAACCCTGCCTACTTGTTCAATCCAGTTTTGGTACTACCAGGCTGTATGTTTTGATCCTTCTATCCACTGACATAGCTCCAATCACATACTAATATCAGCCTGTAAATATCATCACCCAATGGTTTGTGCAGAAGCACATGACTAAATCTTGGCCTTTTCTGTACCTCCATCACTGTTTCCTTCTTCTGTTATAATATCCAGAAGTCTCTCAAAGGCATTCTCAAAGGCAACAATCTTCTGTATGGCTGCGTTACTTTTTGTCAACTGCTGTAACAACAGGACTCCCTTGACAGGTAGGACAAAGAATAAATTAAAACTTAATTTTACTAGAAATATATTGCTTTTCACAACTCACAGCTCTTAGAAGGAAACTAAATCAGCAACATAATCCTGTCCAGAATGTCTGTACTTCAAAACAGAAGCACAATACTGTTAGAAAAGATACTAAGCGGCTATAAAGAAGAAAGAAGGAACTTCTAAAGCACCTCATCTCCTCTGTAATAATTTGAGCATTTTGACAGCTAATCAACGAAGTGGAAGGACTGCAATGAACTTGACAGAAGACCAAAAGAAATATTAGTTAACATTCTAGAAAAATCCTGCACAAGGGTCAGTGTGTGCATTAAATACCCAATAATGGTTTGCCTTCTTATGAGAATTGTAGCCTGACATCCAAAGGCCACCCAGCTCAACTGTGGAGTGAAATATTCCTGATTAACAACTGCAGTAATTTCTTCATGTGCATTTGCTTAACTTAGTCCAAATTCTGCACGAGTATATGCAATTCAGGTGACAGTTACTTTTTATGGAGAGAATAAACTACCTTTGTCCTGTACTTACATCATTTCGTATAACCTCCCTAGAGTCTGCTAGTAAATCCATGAGTCTGGAAACACCTGCAAGAAATACATAAAGGGCAAGAATAAAAAGAAGTGCAGCCCCTCTAGCTCTTTGCCATGATATCTGAAGAGCCTCCAGCTTCAAGTTTATCAGCAATAAACTCAACTACTCACCCATAGGGCTGACAAGAATTATTTGCTGCACTTGAGGTCCTTGCTGCTTTAAAAGAGATGTAAGGAGCTTCACTCCAGGCCAGCGAACATGGAAATCAAATTCCTGCAAAGATGGAGAAGAGGACATCAAGTAATAAATTCCTCAGTATTCATCTTCCTCTTCTAGATCCCAGTTATGAACAGACACCAAACAGATAAGAAATTTCACCTGCTGTCTACTTTCTTTTCCATCCATCCTATCACAGCACTCAGTCAGCAAGCCAAAACACTATCCTGTTCTTTGCATTTTATCGTCAGCAACTTGAACACCCAGCAGCTTCCTGTCCTCCCTCTCCTTCAGGGTAGCTTTCCAAGCTGTATCTTCTTTCTAAAAACCAGTCAGTCTGATCCTGCAGGGATCAGCCTGTATTAACCAGAAATCCAAGAGAGAAAGAATAGCAAACTCTTCTACATCTTCCTATTACCAAAAAAGTAGCAGCAGCTTCTCTTAAAACTGGGTCTTGTCAGTTCTTGAGCTTTCTCTTGCTGATGAATCCATGAACAGACTTGACCAACCACAGCAAACCTCTGGGCTCCCCAGGACATCTCAAACTCATTCAACTGACCTGTTCATCCAGGTCACAGTCTTCCCTTATCTCCAACCCCACATTCACCATGTTTAAGACTACCTTACATTTGACATAGGCTCCACTAGAAAGCCAAGAGAAAAACTTTATCCATTAAGGTCATCTCCTGGTACAGTATGATATCTCTCTCAGTATTCCAAGTATGATATTACTACTCACCTCCACAAGAGTCAGCAAGAGTGTGACATTTTCGTGCTGTTTAATGAATATCTCTGTGAACTGACTCCCCAAATCATCAACTTTTGTTAAGTTTTCTTCTATAATAGTAAAAACAATGTATTACAAAACATAATTGGAAGAATTTCAGGTAATTTTAATTTTTGTTCTTAAAGTAAGGCCACCAGAGACAGAGAGGTCTAGAGTCACTGCTATAAAGTTCATTACTCTCAAAACACTGATACAAGCTTTACACAAAAGAGAAAAAAAAAACTACATTACTCTAAACATGACTTTCATTGAAAGGTTATTTTGTTTTAAAAACAGAAGGGAACCAAAAATCTACTAAACAAACTCATTACAGCGTCAATAGGAAAAAAATGTTCTTCCCATTGATCACACTTCACTGCAGAACCATAGCAAAGGCACTGCTGCTCATCTTTTACATTGGGTTGCCCTACAAATCATGCACATGTACATTCATCCCATGCTAGCTGATGGCTAGCAGGCTCAAGAGCAGTTCGAAGCATAAAGCACAGAAAATATATGGTAAAGCCACTAAATTTCTGATCAAAGCTGAAGGTCTGGTTTACTGAAGGCAAAACAAGGCTTTTTCCTCCTGCTTAAACTGCAGGATTTACAGCCTTACCAAGGAGTCCCTAACAAACCATTAATAATTCAGCAGACATAGAAAGGGTCAAAGACCACACATAATCTTCCCAAGTGTACCTTGTTATGGGCATGGCAAAACAGAGGAGTCTGTCATAAAAATTTGGTGCTAACAACTTTGATTCAACCAACGCAATTCAGACTGTTGTCAAGGGCATTTTGCTGCAAGGTATCACTTTATAGTATCACACGTTTAAGTATTTCCAGCACAGGAAAGAGATATTTGTTCGGCCTTTCAGATATCACGGAATGGTTTGTCGGACAGTAATTGATCATTGCTCTAACACTGTGTGTGTGTGTGTGTGTGTGTATGTACACACACATACATATTTGTTTGGTGTCCCTGACTATGGCAGAAGGATTGGAACTAAATGATTTAAGGTCCTTTCCAACCCTAACTGTTCTATGATTCTATATTTTGTTCTGAAACAGGCTTATCAGTAGGTAGCATACGAGAGAGAGAGAAGCAGCATCTATCTGCTTTTTTTTTTAGCTGCAGAAACTAGGAAACACTATCAAAAGATGACAAAAGCTGTGTGCAAAACTCTGTCTTGCACAAAACACCTGGCAAAACACGAGTCCCGTAGCAAGCAATCTCAGGCTGAGGAGCTCATCAGGTCTGGCTCACTCCTGGTTTGCAGGAGTAAATTAAAACCTCAGGTAAGCCACTGCCACGGAAATTTGGCTGCTGCACTTGCTACTATAGACTAAGGGGAAACCCAGCTGAGAATCATACCCAGACTGCAGCTTGTGGCAAACCAAGAAAAACCCATAGACCTGCACTTTTTTTTCTTTTAAACAGATGCCCAAGTAAAAATATTTCACTTGGAATTTCCTTGTGAGCTGTGACTGATTATCTTGTCCTTTACCCAGGATCTTCCCCAAGTCCTTTAACTCAGCTACAAAGCGCAAGTGTTTGAATTATGGACTCCACCTAATTCCGACTCTTGTCCTTGCCCAAGTTTCAGGTCCTAAGGCAAAGCCTGAGCAGTACACAAAACTCAGCCTCTTACTAGTTTGCTGTAGTTTTTATTTATACCAAAAGCTCAACTCTAGGTCAGGATATTTAGGATTAACCTAGAAAAGAGCCAAATTAAAGCTGTCTTTTTACTTTCCTCTCAATTCTAGCTTTATTTTAACCAGTATTTCTTGTATTGATTTTTTTTTGTTTAAAAAAAGAGACCAGCCAAGCAGAAAGAAACTGGCAAAGGGAAACTGCATCTTCTATTTATGTGGATACACCACAGATCTTGCAACCAGATTTTTCCCCATAATCACTCTTTTCATCTACACATTGACAGGGCTCAAACAAGGAGAACAACTTCTATCTACTAAGATTAGTTCTTAATGTTTCGCTAAGAAGCAGCACTGCAAGCTGGAATTTAATCTTGAAATTAACAGATTAAATGCTTCGTGATAAAAGCAATTTACAAAAGGAAAACATACAAAGTGTTAGTGGGAACTTACAGTAGAAGGGAACACTGTATTTTAACATGCACTGCTTAAAAGAGACACTGTGAAGGATGTAATATGTAGCTCATGCCTCTGAGTCCAACTTCACAGCTTCTTGAAAACAGAAGCTCTATTCGCAAAACTTTTGCCCGTTAAAATCTTACCCGTTGTGAAGCTGCATGCTTTCATGACATCCTAAACAGGAATTTATCACTATCACAATCTCTGGAGATTGGCTGGCATTCTAACATGCCAAAATCTCCCAAGAAATAAAACTGGGTAAACACTTAATCTCTAAAGGATATGCAAAAGTTTTCATCAAGCTCTAACGCAAGCCCTTACAGTGTCCTTTTTAAACAGCAGTGTTACAGGTGTGAGTAGCAACCGTGTCTAAAAGTGCCATATTTATATAAATAAAGGTTCTTTTACCTTCAGAATCATCTGTCAGTGTAGATAAAAGAAAAACAAGAGAAAGGTTTACAAATTGAACAGCTTTCCAAACAGCACAACCAATAGCAGCATAAGCTCAGATTTTCAAAGGGGCCACCCTAGCTTTGTACAGCAGCAATTACTCCTTCTGGTAGTTCTTATGAAGGTAGCCAAACTAAACCACTCCATAACTCTTTCAACACTGGCAATCTCATATATATAAGTCAAGTTTGTCAATCTTTTTTCACTCTAAGAGACTACTAATAATGTGGAATTTTATGTTTATCTACCCAAAAGCAGAATGGAACAAGCCTTTTTATTTGTTGATGATGTTTTCCTCTTAAAATCTTGGAAAGCAGGTCCACAGCCATTTGGCTTAGAAACAGTTTCCCAGGCTAGCTGTAGAGTGTCTACTTCCACATCTAACTGTCTTGGGAAGGACAGGCATAGTCTCTTTCTAAAATGCCACACTGGGGCTGGAAAAGGTTTTCACTCTTATACAAAGCCACCTTACCATAGGCTCCTGAGATCTCTCTCAGTATCACACAGTAGTGTCCCATCTGACAGCAAGTCAGAACTGCCCTTTCCCTATACAAAGAATTATTTTATTCTTTATGTATAAAATAGAAATAACAATTCATTATTCTGTTCCAACCTAGCTGCTCTTCACAGAACATAGTTCTTTATATTAATAAGCAAAAGATCCAATATTACTTTAAAGCAAGCTCTGTACAACACGATTTTTAGTACTGTCTTAACAGCTACACAGTAACAAAGCAAGCCTCAGCATTAGTAAATCACAAGGCATTATAGTTTATGATCTGAACAAAACTAGCAAGGGAAGCACCTCCACAGTTAATACAGCTATTGTTACCAAGCACTTACCTTGCTCCTCCTCTTCTAGGTCATTCGATATTACATTGTAGAGAGTGTCCAAGGCATATCCAATTATTTCAGAATCTGAACTGCAAATAAAAGAAGCACTTTTCTTTAGTGACTTATTTCCAACTACTCTTACAACACAGGTAGTTCCCTTGGCAGCATGAGATCAAATGAGAAGGACTGATGTTGACAGACATTTCATAATACTAAGTAACCATAAGCTCTCTGGTCCCTGAATGGAGTCAAACTCCCTTTCCCAGTTCCATTCCCTCAGGTGACCACATCCAGAAAGTCAGGTGACTTAAGGTGACTCCAGAAAGCTTCACTGTCAGCATGTCTCCCACTTCCTGAGTCATTCCTTCCAACCGGCTCCTCAAGTGTACCAGGAGAAATGTCTGGGAGGGATTCGGATCACATCCCAGAAAGCCACCCAAGGGAGCAGCAGATGAGCTTCAGCACCAATCCAGGAAGGACCCCTCCTCCCACCCTGTCGGTGGGAACCAGGGTCTGAAAGTTGGTGCTCCACATGACCGCAGTAAGTTTGGGATTCTTCCCAAACATGCCAGCCTCCGTGTCACCAACTCAGACTACATACAGTTACTAAGGGGTTTTGAACTTCAGGCACCCCCAGAAAGCTGCTGGGCAGCCAATCTAACCCTAAAGCATTATTAGTTCACCTGCTTACACCAAGACTCTTCTCTTAATAAGCCCTGCTTTAAGACAGACCTGTTTCTTCTGCACTATGAATACCAGACAATCTGTAAACCCTACATTATAACACAGTTTAAGAGTTAAAGGGGGATGTAACTGGCTTTGTTCCTTGCTTTATTGCTCATCAACCAGAAAAGTGTGAAAGCACAGCTGGTCAAAAAACAAAAGGAGAATAAAACCTAACATCATAAAGAAAGGCATCTCAGAGTGCAGAACTCCCCTCACAGCTCTTTACATGTCTTGCCCAAGCATCATAAGAGCACACTGTCAGGACAAGACCTGTCAGTCAAACTTCTAAGTGTTTACTTTCACTGATCTCCAAGGCACACATAAAGCAAGGTCCTCCACAGCAAAGATCAGCTTGCATGGTAAGAAGCTCCTAGGTAGGTTCAGAGCAAAGGCCTACAAACCAACCTATCCAGCAACCTTAAAAAACAAGCCTTAATTGAGGACAGCTATCTCCGCTAGACCACTAAAGATGACAGACCTAGAGCAGTCATTGCAACCAAGAAAACTGGAGATGCCTCAAGGTGATCCACCAGCTGTGAGAAGACATGGTGGAAAAACTGATACCTGCACTTCTTGTGCCACTGAAGGAAGGGCTTTAGCAAGCTGTCAGAGTGACATCTAATCTTCCTGTGTGTGACACTAAATCAAAAGCTAGAAATCAGATATCAGTGTAGTTTGTTCTTTCACCTTGGATTTTGAATTGAATCCTTGTCCTACTGATGTCCCCCCAGAACACGGGCATTTTAATTCAGTGTGTCACTCAACTCATACTACCTGCTTTTAAACTGGGCTTTAATGGAAACAAGAGAGGGGAAAAATTATCTCCTTGGCCAAACTGTTAGCCAAAGCAGGTAAAGCAAGCTTTTACTCCATGAACAGGTATGCTTGGACTTCCAGCCTGCTTATGTTTTCCAGTTACTGACATTTTAGTTCTTCAACACAATACCACAAGGCCTGTGATTTCGTTTTCACATCAGTGAAAGAATTTCACATCTGAAGAGCACATAGAAATTACTACCTGGAGACTTAAAATGCAAGCTTCAGCCTTGCTTTCCTTTTCCCTTTTTAGGGACATCACAGCAGCTACAAAAGGATAAGCAAATTTTACATACACGCGGTAAAAGCAGGCCTTGTTTCTCTTGTCACAAGAGGAACACATCACAGAAGGAGGACAGCAGCATCTTTACTGTTCACTGCCTTGCTACCATCTGCTGTTCACCACATACATCATTTTTAGTGAATATTCTGTTCAGACTGAAGCTGTGCAGCTTTGGTTCTGTAGTGAAAAGCAGTCAAGAAATACACTTCCAGCCTCTCACGCATCCATAAATGATGCAGCCTTTATCCAACACAATAATCCAGAAGAAACCACTTCAGGCATCTTGCGTCCTGGTGCTTTTCTGTGGCACTTCGCCAAAGCATCAGTGCCACACTCCCTGAGCTCACACACAATAGAAGAGACTTAGGGAAGCAAAGGCACTTTGTCCTGCCCAGTCAGGGTGCTTCGAAGATGCTTTTACCTATTCTCCTAACACTACGGCATTTCACTGTCCCAGTAGAGACAAGCATCACCTATAATGGAAAGACACACATAGAACAGTGGAGTGTTTCTATCATGTCATCAATCACAGCGTGCCTAGAGAAGAGGGTATTTTATTACCCCTAAAAACTCAAAGCATGCTACAGCTATCAAAGGGGTAGTGACACAAAAAATTTGGAACTAATAGCATAAAAATAAATGAGGTTTGTGCCTTATGAAAACACAATTCTTTCTCTTAGGCTCACGTTAGGTTTCAAACTATTAGAATTGCCATAGTGAAATGCAAAAACCTTGTTCCACCAGTAAAAACAAAGCAGTTAAAGATCAGGCAGGCTTCCCACTCTGGTACCTCTCTCACATCAACAGTTAAGTGGTATTGGCATTTTCTGGAGCCAGTGCCCAAATAATCCCTGGTGGGATGTGGCAACATCTAGGCAGCAAGTCAGGAAAAGTCCTCTTGCAGATCACAGTTCACACTTCATATTACAAAATAAACATGAAGTCGACGACCACTGGGGTGTATAAGAGTCTGGAGCATTTAAAGGCTGACTTAGGAGCTTTGTCTGGCTCCAGGATAGTTGATGCTCATAGCTGAAAAACTAGTAGAAGACGTCTGCCTTCTACAGAACAAGTTCTAAGCATTCAGGCACGAAAGCGAGCTTAAGACAATGTACAAGTAAACTGCGCATAAACAAGTGGAATGACATGTTCATTTAGAAGTGGTGTATTTCTGTTTCAGGATACACAATTCAAAGCATCAATCTAAGATCTGAGATAGAAATAAGAGCAGGATATAAGTGGTGCTCACCATTTCAGCACAGCCAGGCCTTCTCAGACAGCTTTTTTACTCAAAGACTACATAATAAAAGTTGACGTAATTCTCAGAAAAGAGTTGTGCTATCCTACTTGACTCAGAAGGTCTTAAAACCAAATGACTTTTTGATTAGATACTGATTTCACAATGAGCTGCTTTACATTAGGTAATAATCAAATCTTACCAGCAAAGTTGCTTCTATTTCCATATTACTAACACATATTCCAGCAAGACAAATGCTGCTGAAGATCAGGCAGTTGTGCATCTTGAACTATTCCATTAATCCGGGGTAACCACATAGTAGGAAAGCACTTGCTCTGTTCTCATGTTACAGTACTTTGTACATCAGCTCCCTTTCCACACATACGATCGGAACCGAGAAATTCACAGAGCCTGCTTCTGGCTTCTCCCCATAATTCTTTCCAACCAAACACCTGCAAAAAAGGCTAGAGACCAGATAAAGGCTCACCTGACATAGCCCAACCAAGCTTTGTGTCTACTCAACCAGGAACTAAGAAGGGAATCCCAGTGGATGAGGATCACATTCTGGTACACACAAGACACAGCAACTACAGGCATACATCCCAAACAACAGGCAGACACGTGTAACATCTCAACCACTGTAAGATAACAACCACCAGAAGCTTCATGACCAAAGAGTCACCTCAAACCATGAGTCACCAACCTAACATGACTTCCCACCTCCCTAAAGCTAAGCTGCAGAGGAAAACAGGAGTCACTGTCTGGACTTCAGCATTCCATTTTCCTGGTCATTTCACATGTCTAATCAAATTAAACCTTCTCCAATCTTAAAACTTACAGCAACAATCAATGTACAGAACTAGCACACGCAAGTCACTCAAACGAATACAGTGACGTGAGAAGGCAACTTGAGTCTGTGAATTTCTGTTTTCTCTGGTTGCATTGCTGCTTCTTAGACATAATCTTAAGCAGCTGCAATGCAAAAAGAAAACAGAAGAGGGCAGGAAGAGGAAATGAGCATTTGCCACTTCCACAGAAAGCATCAGGGCACCCCAGGTAGACACTGAAAGGTGCAAAGATCACACCTGTGGGCACACATGGAACAGCAGGGATGGCACAGCAGCACTCTCCTCTGTCAGACCTCCATCCTCACAGTTCAGCAAGACCTTCAGCTGAGCCTGCCACTCATTTGCCAACCACTTATTCTGATATGTCTGTGGTTTGTATTTCTAAAACTGAAAGTCCCCAAAACCTTACCTCTACAACCACTGACACCAAACAGTGCACTCACACCACTTGTAGCACATAGGTGAACTGACCAGACATGTAACCTTCTCTTTCACCACCTGCATCCTACAAGCCAGACACTCATTTTTAACTGCCCAACCAACGGAAAGGAAGTGACAGAACACACCTAGACACCAGCCTTACACTTCTTCACATCTGGCATAACTGGCCAGGCAAGGAAGGTCACCACCAGCAGCCTTTGGCTGAGCACAGCAGAACTTCTTCACACGTATACCTTAAGGAAAGCAAGATGCCTCCTTCCAGATACTGAACTGCTGCTTTCCCAATTCTCCTTTATCTCAGCACTAGGCGACACCTTCTTACTTTCCATGTGAACATGTAACTATGCCACATATGCCCTTATGACTGGCCTTCTATGTATGTATTTACCACCTTCATGCTCAAATGCAGGCTAAAAGAGCTTCACACAACACTCGCCCACCAAAACACCAGGAACATGCACTATTTCAACCTTCAATCACCAAAACAAGTTCCAAATTACAACATGTGGTTACCAACAAGTACACCAATGCAGTCAATTGCAGGAAAAGATGGACAGCAAAGTTTTGGTTTTTTTTTCCAGACACTGGATTGCATAAAACTATACTGTGGTCCACATGAAGGATTTAAACTACTGTCATCTGGCTTACCAGCAGCCAGCTCTTGTACTTACTTGAGTTCTTCAAATTAAATGCCTGCATTACTCCCCATGACAGGACTATTCTACCAGTTCACTGGATGACACACACTTGAGAAAACACATATTTGCTGCCTTAACTCTTGTGTTCTTAATCCTGCCTAGTTCACCTTGTGCTCAGTAGCAGGCTGATTCATGTTATGTCAAATCCTGTCTTTAATGAATATTGTCATTTTGAGTTCCCTTTTTCACAGCAATTGAAAAAGACCACTGAGGTACACTAAAGGTATCACCTTTACTCTAGAACAGGTCTTTTCAGTCCCTCATCTGAGTTCCTGGAATTCAGTTCTTTTCACCTCTAAATAGGCTCTAATTACCATCATAAAAGAAGCCTTCCAGATGGATGAATTGTTGGAACCCCAGCCTCATTAGTACAAGCCAGGAAAAGCAGTATTTGTGGGTTCTGCAGCAGAGACACGCAGGTTATGGGCTGAGGGAATCTGCCAGCAAAGGCAGTGACATGCTTACCGGTCTGTTTGGAGAACGTGGATGAGATGTTCCATCGCCTGCGTGCCCACCTCCAACCGGTACTTCTGTTTGGAGAAAAACTGAGTAGTTAGTGGTCTAGCCCAAAGTCAAACGTGGCTTTGAAAAAAATCACCAGAACCCTACTACAAACCGCCTCTGATCTCCAGGATATTGGGCGCTTACCTTGGATAAAGATTTAAGCGCACGGACGGCATCCCTTCGGTCATCCAGTAACGTGGAAGAAGCTACACGGTCACACAGCTTCTGGATCTGGAAACGCACCGCACGCAGGTGAACACAGACAAGGTCTCACTACCACAGCCCGGCTTGTCACCGCCCGGGAGAGCTGCCGAAACCCACACGGATCCACGAGTCCCGCTCCCCTCGCAGGCAGCTGCCACGACCCGTCCCGAACCTCCGCCGCAACCAGCCGGGAAGAACCCCGCGGCACCGGGCTCCCAGAGCGACCCCGCTACTCCCGCCCGGCCAGGCCCTGTCGGGCCGCGCTCGCCCCGCTCACCGTCTCGGCACCGGAGGGCTGCGACCCAGCGCTGGGGCCGCCCATGACGCCCCACAAGAAGCTCATGGCGGCTAGACCCGGGGTAGCTCGCGGAGCTCAGCCCGCACTCCCCGGCACCG
>JASSUY010005315.1:0-17048 GCA_032466535.1 Forpus xanthops | reverse complement strand
GACCCCAGAGACCCCCACCACGTTTTTTGTAGCATCCGAGGAACTTTCGGGAAAATGATGGAATCCATATGTAGTCTCATGAATATGTATGTGTTTGGTAGCTATATAAGGACTGCTTGTGTAGCAATAAGTGGACGCACGTTAGGAGGTGTTATCCCCGTGTCTCCTGGCCCCGTAATAAAGAATACCTGCTTGTCAACTAGAAAACATGGTTGGCAAGTTTGTTCCTGGAGTTTTCTCCGGATCACAGCCGCAGGACTCGGTCTCTGCTTCCGAACCGGAATCGGTCCCGGTTGGTTTCCAGACTCCAACGCTCAGGACTCCATCGCTCGTTCCGAGAGCAATTCCAACCCAGGCACAGCCCTCGGGCTCCGCTCCCAGGACGCTGCCGCGTGCGCCGGGGCCCGGGTGCTCTCCCCAAGGACAAGCCCCACGCTCGGGCCCGGCCCCGCTGTGCCACAGCGCTCCTGGGAGCTCTGAACCGCTCAGGAACGGGCACGGAACCGCCGGGGGACCGCGGGTCCCGGGTCAGCCCTCCGCGAGCACGTGACCGCCGGAAGTGAGCCGCCGGAAGTGGACCGCCGGAGACACGCCCCCGCTTACCCCGCCCTCTCTTTTATAGTCATTTACCGTCCCTCCACCTCCTTTTATGGATGTGACTCCGCCCACAACCGACATGACCCCGCCCCTAATTTACCAATCCCCGCCCCTCACTGCCCGGTCGCCCCGGGTCCTATCGCCCCCCCGCTCATCCCGCAGGTCCATCATCCGTTCCCGTCCCCATGGGAGCGTGTTTCCTCTCCCTTCCTTCCTCCCAGGGCACAACACGCGGAGCTGGGGGGAAAGCTCCCGCCCAAGCCCCCAGTGCCGGTTCCACACCAGCTCCCACCAGCGTCGCTACTCTCTTCCCCTTTAACCCCGTCTGTGGCTCTCGGCTGCCCCTTCTCCCTTCCGCCGGGCCCTATCCCTGCCCCTCGCGTCCATCGGAGCCCCTCGGGTCCGGTTCTGGGCAACGACCCCGTACGGAGCTCCCCGAGTAGCAACTCCGGGAGCAGCCCCAGCCCCGGCACAGACGGACGCCCCGAGGGAGGCTCCGTGCCCTGGGGAGGGCTCCACGCGCTCCCCCATCGCATCACCCGCATCTCCGCACGCCCCGGGCACACCAACACCCGCGGAGCTCAGAACCGCTCTGCAGCACCGGCACCGCGGCTCCGCGTATCCCGAGTCCCGCGGCCCCTCGGAGCGGTGCCGAGGGTCCCGCAGTACGGTCCTGGAGCCACGTGCGACGAAATGGGGCCGAGACACAGCCCAATGAGGGCTCCTTGGGGATGGTGGCAACGGGGCGACGCTTCCCGTGGCCAAACACAGCAACTCGGCCCAGGCAGCTCCTGCAGCCTCGGCGCCAGTCCCTTACTTACCAACCTAAACCTCCATCTGTGTAAATCCTCTCTGGACAGCACTCTCAGCTGACCCACAAATCAGCTCCTTATGTCCCAGTGTCCTAAGTCTAAGGTGCCAGGAAAAAGCTAATGCTGGGCATCAACTACACAACAGTGCCACCAACACTGATACCCTCACTTACTGACATAAAAGTCCATTACTGCCTACATAGAGTGCACTCTCAGGTGCTCCAAGAACCGGCTCCCAAAGAGCAAACATCCAGCCCCTGACATGCATTGTCAGGAAACTTGTGCTGGTTATTAGCAGAGACAAACCATAGAATAAAGAGGCTTTTTTCCAGGGTAAGGTGAAAAGAGATGGTTTATTTTTGCAGACAGCAAAATTCAAGTTCAAATCTGGGCACTGCTGAGCAGATACTGGTGGGAAGAAGGCACTTGATTACTTTGAACACGATGGGATGACAGGGAGGCAGGCCCCAGTGCTTAGTGTGATGCTGGGGGGCACGCTGCTCCTCTCAGCCAGGAGCTTGGGTGCTGTAATATATGAACAGGTTCTGGTGAAGGTCAAAATGAAAGAAGGGAGCGAGTGGGATATGGCCCCTCTGTGACATAGATAGAACCCCAAAGGGAGCATCTGCAAACAACTGTAGAAGGCAGCAAAACCTCTCACCATCCTTGTTGCTTCTCAGAAAGAGAAGCACGCCACCAAGGGCCATGCAAAAGGAAAGCAAGTTGAATGTGTCATAAACTCAGTCCTCTGAGGATGGAAGTACCAAGAGAACTGAAAAAGATGGGATAATGTGGAAAAAGGTTTGCTAAAGAACACGGAATGTTGTAGCCACAAAACTCCTCATAGGACACTGAGGGATACTGAGGGGTTTTGAGAACTGGAGATATCCATTTGTCCTGCCACACTGGAAAGGTTTCTTGCTTCTCTGATAAACCCTGCTAGGATTACAGTATGTACACAAGTCATGGCTTGGCGTGTGTAAAGCTTTACAGATGTACCTCGTATGGCTCTGTGTCCTGCTTTGATCTTGGCTTTAATTAGCACCATAAATGTAAGATACACAAGTTTTCATCATGAAAATCACAAAAGAGCTCTGGATTTTGGCGAGAAAGGAGGACCCAGAGATGGCTGTTGTGGGCCAACTCTTTGTTGCTAGCAACCATACAGGGGGGAGAAAATAAAACAGGTAATATCAGGGGGTGTATAGTGCTGAGAGGAAGACGTGCATCCCTTCATTCAACATATCCACCTAATGAACCTGTCGAAGAAGCTGGGCTGAGAGAGGCTGTCATAGTCCTTCTCCCTGAAGATGGCTGCCCGGTCCCCGAGGCCAAGCTTCAGCAGGACATCCATGTCTACATCACTCCCAAGAGCCACTACCGTGGGCATGACGTCTTGCTTCTTCATGGAGTTGATGGCCTCTTCGAGGTTCTTGCTTCCTGTGATGCCATCAGTGATGAAGATGAAGGAGAGCTCGGCATTGCGCCGTGCAAGTCGCTGCCCGTCTCCTGGGCTGAGCACAATGTTGTTGATGGCGTGTATGATGGCTGACCCGATGTTGGAGGATGAGTCCAGGTACTTGATCTGTGCTAGGGCGTTGGAGATTTCCGTCAGGTTGTAGGTCAATGGGAAGACCACATTCTGGTCCCTCTCACTGCCATACTGCAGCAGTGCAACCCGGGCATTCATGCTGTCGCTGTTGCTCCTGGCCAATGTAAGCTGTCGGGCCACCTCCTCCACAAAGTGATGGGCCTTGTGGAAGTTCTGCTCCCCAATCCTTTCAGAGCCATCCAGCAAGAAGACAACATCCACGGGGCGCTGTGTGCATTGGGCCACTGCAAGCTCTGCAGGAGAAAAAAGACAAGAGTTGGGAGCATAAAGCCTATAGGCTAAGATTGGGGCTTGCTTGGGCAATTTGGACTTGGAGATGCCTCCATGCATCTTTGGCCAGCCCCACTCTGCTGCCACAGCCTGTCTTTGCAGCAGGTAATGTAGGTTTTCTTCTGATGCCCTCAGCTTCTGGGCATTAGGTTTTAATGAATGTTAATTCTGGGGCCTCTGACAGACCTCCATGATATTAGACAGGTCTGTGCATTTAACTCCCTGAATTATATCCACCTTCTTACAGCAGTTCCCATCTGTGAGAGGAACATCCAGAGATTAATGGCAGGCACTATCTTCAAACCGCTTGGTTACTTCTGGAGTGGTTTACCTTCACAGTTACTCTTCATGCATAGATTTGTAGGATGAAAGCTGTTTCCCTGCCTTTCACCCAGATTAGTTTAACCAGCCATTGCTAATTCCAGGAGAGCTCACAAAGGTTGGGTCATATGGCTGAAAACAAGACTACCTTTGCCTGTGTGCCTGTTCGTATCAAAGCAGCCTTTGCAATACTTAACAGATGAGTAGTTGAATGAACCACAGGTGAACATTATTGTTCTGTCACTCAGAATAGAACCTGTCCACAAAGCTGGCTTGTGGGCAAACAAATAGATACAGTGCATGAACTCAGAAAAAGAAGAAGGAAGTGGCTATCTTTGGAGCCAGCTATTAGGGACCATTCTTTCACCCTTTTGCAGTAGTTATGTGTATTGCATTTAGTGTTCCTCTGCGTGCCTGCTTCTCCAAGAAACACTTCCTCTTCCTTCTTTTGAGTTTCCTCCTCTCCTGACAGCATCAGTTAGGAGCACAAGTGCAACAGCAGCATTGATTTGTGGTGTATCTACTGTGGCTGGCCACCCTCTGAACTGGCAGCAGGGCGATGGCCATATCACTGCCAAGCAGTTCTATGGCTCCAAGTCTGAATCTCAAAGTCCTGGAGTCAATGTCATGTTGTTTTACACAACTGGCAGAGGATAAGAGACTCTGGAACAGCCCCAGCTTGAACAGCCATTTCCTGCCACAAGGAGTAACTTTTGGGATGGGAGTATCACATTGAGCTGAAAATCTGCTAATTGAGCAAATCCAGCTTGACAAAGTGCATTCTGAGTGCTCAGCACTGCTACACTTGGATTCAGCTGTGGGGTGCCAGCCCAGAGTCATTCCTTCTATGAGCTGAGCAACAAATGGTTTAGTACATGAGTACTATGTGTGCAGTCAACATTATCAAAGTCACATTTTAAGCAAAATAGACACACGTGCTCTTGAAACTACAGAGTCCAACATGAATCCAACAGCACAAGGTGGTGTAACAGAAGCTCTGATAGTGCACATCATTGAGCTCGTAGATTATTTGCACCACTTCCTTCCATGATAAAAGTCAAACTTGACGCAGGAACTTGCTGGTACTTGTGGTTTAACCTACCTTGTTGGACATAGCAAAAGCCAGTGGTTGTTTCTGTATCATGTTCCCTGACCTTGTAGACTTGCATTTCTCCTTAGCCCACACTGTATAACATACTACAACAATGACGTGTCTTGAATGGTGCTTACTGTGCATTGTCTTACTGCGAACGATGGGCATATGCCATGCCAGCTTGGACTGCTGCAGAAACCAATCTCCAAGCAATGCTTTTCCCCCCAGACCTTTTTGAATATCCAAATCCATCTGCAACACTCCATTCCTTCAAAGCAATAAAAGTGCATACTCACCTCTGCCCAGCCTTCCTTAAGAAATGGTGTCTAAAGGTACATTGGTGCTGCAGTTCCCCATATGCAGATGCTGCTGCCCTAAAGATACTTGGCCATGGAAGTGCCTGACCTCCTGGTCCTCACCTAATCTATGGAGCCATGGAAGGGGAAAGACAGGCAAGCAGGTATGGCCCTTCCAACTACACAGTCTGATACCTGCATGGGGGGCTGCAAAAGCCAGTGGAAGCAAATAGGTGGAAGTGAGGGCTGCATATAATGTTGGAGAAGCGTTACACCAGTCTGTATCCTCCAGTGCTTGTCTACATGTAGATACGTTTCTGGAGAAGACAAGCCTCCTCCATGACCTGAAGCAAGCCTTATCAGCTCCTAGTTAAGCAGACTGCAGCTGAGAGCAGCATCCCTCCATGCAGTGGTGGGACACCTTCCATTAGAGCAGCTTGCTCCAAGCCCCTGTGTCCAACCTGGCCTTGAACACTGCCAGGGATGGGGCAGCCACAGCTTCTCTGGGCACCCTGTGCCAGCGCCTCAGCACCCTCACAGGGAAGAACTTCTGCCTCAGAGCTCATCTCAATCTCCCCTCTTTCATTAAATCTGTTGAAACGCAGTAGGGAGCTTGGCTTTACACAGACTGTATGGAATACATGGCTTACAATCAGACTCAGACAGGGGCTGATCCTTTCGCCTTCACCTAAAACTCAAAGCACTCCATGTACACCTCTCCAAACTCTTTTCCCTCTGTTACATGCCAACAGCAGAGCTCTCTGGATTCCCTGTCCCTATAGACTAGGAGCAAAAAGCATTGAAACCTTGGGAGAAGAACTATACTGTGCAACACATTGGATGTGCTCTTGTGCTGGGTGACACAAACATTTCCCCTGCATCCCACACAGCCTCAAGCCTTGACCGGCAAGCCCCAGATGTTGAAGCAGAGGTGGAAGAAAGCTGCAGTAAGTTCAAAGTGGGCAAGTTTCCCCTTCCATGGGCTCCACTTTGCACATGAGGAAACATCACAGCCCAAGCACGTTTCTGAAGACCGTACATCTCCCTTCTGCCCATTAAATAGGATGTTTGCTCAGTATACTTTATTGCAATAATTCCATGCCACTTAGAGAGGCTGCAAAATCCACTTGCTGGCAGTAAACACTTCTACCTTTGTGTCTGCACACAAGATGCTGTCCTCTCGTGGATTGAGAGGGCAGTAGTTATACTGGAGGCAGGAATGGTTGATACCTGCCTGACTTCCTGCGAGTCCTAGGAGCAGCTGAGCTTATGGAAATAAATGCACATACCCATAGCATAAGTGATGTCTCTGAACCAAACTAGCACTTGGTATGGGTTGAATCAAGTCGAAATACTTGCTTTTCAATAGCTCACGTATCACATCATAGAGGTTTGACTGCATATAACCTCTATCTCTTGGCTACCAACAGGTACGTGTTGCTAACTATGAAGAAACACAAATGTAGAAGCAGAGAAAAAGGCAGAGAGAGCTCAGACAGCTTCTAAGAGAAGCACTCCCCAGGTTTTGGTGCTCTCAATGAAAGCCAGGCTTGCCCCCTCTCTCCCATACCTCTTGCTTCTTCCCTTCAATATCCCCCCACTGCCCCTTGAATGATTGTACAGAGACACCATGGCAAGAGGAGATGCATCTTGCTTTGTCAGTCTTGCCACACAAGACCCGAAGAAAGCCCTCATAGTAGCCCAGTGTGAGGATGCAGAAGAAGCTTCAGAAAGAGTTAGCAAATACATATGTAGGAAGGCATGGAGAAAGCACATCGCTGGTCCCTCTACATATGAAGGGCTCGCTCTGGCCTCCAGCCACGCGTGTGTTGGGATCCTCCTTGGCAGACCCTGCTGCTTGCCTATGGCTGAGGGCTGGGGCACACAGCTCCTCTGCAGAAAAGCAGTAGGCAAAGCAAAAGCATCTCGAGATCGCTGAAGAAAGCTGCCGTGCTCATCATTCAGCCAAGCCAGAGAACACTGACCCTCGTGTCCCATCTCTCACTGAGCGCAACCAAGAACTAGAAGCATCTACCAGCCTATCTGCCCCTCTGCCCAACAGGCACATGGGGAAAGACCATTACCACCTCCACTCAACCTCTGCCTCTGCTCTCTTCTCATTGATCCCTAACAGAGATGTCAGCAAAGCCCTAGCACGGTTTCTGGGTCCCCCACAATCTCGCTGTGCACCATTTTGAAGGTGTCAATGAATAAGTCCATCCACTCTTGCCGCTCATTTCCAGTGGCAAACTTGGCTTTTTCGGCGGTAAAGGCCAAAGTGGCCACCAGCTGGGTGTACGTGCTGGGGTCCTGGGTTTCCCGCGTGGAGTTTAGGAACTGGGCGATGGAATGTATGGTGCTGGGGAAATCTATGTTGACTCCCTCTTCCATGGGGCGGAAAATAAGTGGATTTACGTTCCCAGGGTTCCTGTCATCTGCAAGTGAGCGTCAAAAGAATATTTTCAGGGCTTGCTGGCAATGGCTCTGAAAGCTGCCTGGCTTTCCTAGGTGCACTGCACCGGAAGAACACAGCTAACGAGGACAGAGAAGTAAAGACCAAAGCCACGTTTTACATCTTTCTGCCACATTTTGT
Organism: Forpus xanthops; assembly: GCA_032466535.1. NCBI lineage: Eukaryota > Metazoa > Chordata > Aves > Psittaciformes > Psittacidae > Forpus > Forpus xanthops. The sequence goes on along the minus strand of JASSUY010005315.1, from coordinate 9,454 downwards.
GTCTGAGGAACCGTGGGATTTGTACTGAAATCACTCACACATCAACTGAGAGACCTCAGAAAATGACAGGGAAACTGAACTGCCCAGTTCATTCCTACTCATCTGGCATAGGAAGGGCAGCACCGTGGGGTCCACCTTCTTCCTGCATATGGGATTCAGCCATCATGCAGCTTTGAACTCTCCTCTGAGTAAACTATACACATGATGCTGTACAGCCAGAAACACACCTAAGGGACAGCATGGTATGAACTCCTTGCCTGGCACTCAGCTTGCTCTTTTGTGGTGTCTGGGCTAACCAGGACCCCAAAGCCTCCATCTCCATCTGGTTGTGCTGTACTTCAATGTGAATAAACCTCCCAAAGCTCGAAGCAAAGCCTTTTGCATGGGTTAGAAAGAGCCTCACAGAGCATCATGCAGTTTCTATCAAAGCAAGTGGTCAGTTCAGATTTGCTGAGCATTCAACCCATTTTACAGGCCCATCAGCACTACAGCAAGTGGTGGGCAGTAACACAGGGATGAGGATCTGCCCTGAAAACAGGATTTCCTTAGGCAAAGCGCTAAAGCAGATGTGAACCCAAAGTGGCAATGTGCCTGGCTCTGCAAGTAGGAAGCCAAGGTATATGTAATATCTGTCCCCCTCTGTGCTCTTCTGACAATACCCAGACTGGGGTACACAGCATGAACAATAGATTTGCTACTTGAAGTGCCAGGACTGTGACTCTGGGGGCAAGAACAGGGCTGGATGTAGCTGCCTCCGACCTGAACCTATCTGGCCAGTCTCCCACTGGACACACGCTTCGGATATGCATGAAGTTCACTCACACACCATGTGAATGCACCATCTCCATCCAAAGGGTTTGCATGCGAATTGGCACCAGCTATTGAGATGCTCTTGGAGGACCAGAGGAAGCTGAGCGCTGAGAAGCCCCAGGCTCTGTCACATCCCTTAGGTCACATCCCATCCAATACGTTTCCCTTGTTAAACAAGTGTGGCCATTGCAGATCCTTCTAAATGATGCCAGTGACACGTCACAGACCATCCAGTGTGATGGGTGGAAGGTGGTTTGCTCAGAGGCCCCTGAATCCCTAGGTATCACTTAACACTTCTACCAGGCCTAGCGTGGTCCTTGCATAGCAGGACAGCTTTTGCCCATGCTGAGATAGGTGTAATGGCATTTTGACAGGAGGCCCACACCTACCCCAGGCACATCATCTATACCTATGTCCTCTGGGGCACAGGTATAGGGCCTGCCTACAGCTTGAGGGATTCCCACGAGGGAACACCCTCAGATGCCTTCTCAAGCCATTTAGTTCTGGTCCCCAGGACAGGTACCAGTGAACTGTTCTCACCTTGCATCAGGAACAGAGACACCCAAGAACACTACAGGGGAAGAACCACCAACTTCGCCTTGCTTTGGGGGGCTTTGATGACCCAAGCACCAGTGCTTGGGTCAGCCCCTCTCCTGCAGTGTTCTTCTGAAACGGGGAGGCTGCGAAGACCAAAACCTTTGAAGACACCTGAGCAGGCACAGGGAAGTCACCTCCTCGTGCATGGATCTGCAGGACAAAGCTCCTCAGAGGATACGGCAGTGGAGCCTGGGTGGGTGGCTCAGCATCACGGTTGGATGCTGTGTTCTCTGCGTGGCCAATACGCAGAGATTTTAGACAGGAGTAATTGTGGCTTTTCTGTCTTCAGATGTCTGAGCATCCTGGGACCAGCTTTCCTTTGCTTTGCATGGAAACGAAGGGCCTCCTTTGCCAGTTGAGGTTCTGGATAATACTGAGTCAAAGCTAGGGACTTGCGCAGGAACATTCACGGCAAGAGGAGAGATAAAAACTGCAAGAAGTGGCAAAACTTTGTCCCCTGTAAGCTTTGTGCATACCAGCAAATAGTGCATCTATTGCCTTTAAATGGGCACAGAGATTCAGGATCTACAGCAATTCAAGGTGCAGATCTGCCCCTTAACATGAATAACATGATCAAGTGAAGCTACCTGCAGCGAGCAGCAGCCATCTCCTGTGTACCATAGGCTCCTCACAGCCTTTTCCCTTTAATCCAACCCTCCCAGTTAATAAAATACAGCCAGTGTTAGAGAAGCCAAAGCTTTGGGTCCACTCTGGTGTCATTCTGCATATGGTCCCTATCCCCGGCTCTGCTCTTGTCACTCTTGAGGAGCATCCTGCCCAGCGCTGCGGATTGGGCTCTGCATCCCAAAGGTCAGCATGGGTGGGCTTGTTTAGCAAGGGGGTTTTGACTTGATTCATGATAGAGACATGGAGCAAGTGAGCAGTGAATTGCAGAGTTTGGAGACCAGAACCTAGTGAAAACCTCTGAGGAACTGGGTTAGGGCTAAGCCATGCTGGCGCACTAACACAGTGCACTCGTACCTACCTGTGCAGAGAACTTGGAGAGGCAGGAAAAGAGCAGGAGATGAAACCCTGGAGCCTCTTCTCATATAACTTAACAATAGTTCCCTTATCTCCTGCACATCCCATTCCCGCTCCTGGCCCTACCACAGTGTGCAGATAGCATGAAGGTACTTGCCATGTTTACCTGTCTGACAGGGCAGCTCAGGGCAGACGACTTGTGGATCTGGAAGGGAAAGAGACAAGGAAAACTGAGTGATGTGCTGCCATCCCCCCTTCACCCAGCCAGGGCGGCAGGGCAAGGTCTCTTAGTGGGGAAAGGACTCCAATGGACAACCACTGCTATCTGGGGAAGGACTGCTCATCCAGGGCTACATAAAGATATAACCCAGCTTATGAGCTACTGGCCAACCTGCTGGGACACGGTGTCTCTGCAACTGCTGCAATGCACCATATATACCCCCAACCCCAAACCCCGGGGCTGAAAACCCCAGTTCCATTCAGAACTGTGCAAGGAGAGGTACAGACCTGGGCAGAGGACATCTTCCATCTTGTCAATGAATTCCTCTGCCACCAGGTCTGAGAAGAGCCTCATCTTCTGGACACGCTGGGGTTCATTGCAGGCGATGGAGACCAGAGTCTCACTCTGTTCTGGCTGGTCAAACATGTCTCCAATGCCAATGGTGTTGACAACCACATCTCTACCGCAAAGAGCCCCGAGGTTCTTGTCATCGTCCCTGGGGTCGTAGCGCCCATCCGTGATAACCACAGCAAACACTTGGGCTTTCTCTCGCCTGCTTTCCTTGATGAGCTTGTTATAGGCAAACTGAAGGGCAGAAGGTGTCCAGGTGCCTCCAGCTATCCACTCCAGGCGCTTCACTGCTTCCTTGAAGCTCGACAGTGAATCAATGCGCTCGTCGTCAAGCTTGATGGCTTCAAAGGTCCCCTCGTGACTGTACTGCACCACCCCGACACGGGCACCTGCCAATGAAGCATCAGGTCACTTGGCTTTGCATCCTCAGTGAAAAGAGGAGGACAGCAAACTTTCATACCAGCAAAGAGCTGCCTGATTAGCCTAAAGAGCTAGGAAGGGAATAGGGAAGAGATGCAGAAGAGCTGGATTGATGGATCACAGCCCAGGGCAGCTACAAACATGGAAGCTGGAGGAATCCAAACTCTCTGCACCACACAGTCCAGACCTGTCTGTGACTTGGGGTCCTTGGCAATAGAGCCCAGGCGGCTGACCACATTGACCACAAAGTTCTTCTCCAGGGTGAAGTTGGTGTAGCCAATACTCTCCGAGCTGTCTATGACGAACATGATGTCCAGGGCACCGCAGCGCTTCTCACAGTCTGGGGAGAGGGACAGAAGGAGAAAGGCACAAAGTTCAGTGATGGTGGGAACAAGAGACCATCTATGGGAAGATGAGACAGTTAGCATCACACCAAGCATCCACAGGGCTTGTGAATTGGATAGGGAGGGCCTTGAATGCATCTTTCTGTCAATGTATTTGATACACCCCAATGTATTGTATACGGGCAATACACTATCCTAGCATCTGGATGGACCATGCAACTCTGTATTACAGCTCATTGCTCTTAAAACAATCAGTAGGTGAGCAGAGAATGACTTCCTGTGAAGGAGGCAGCCCCTGATGACCCTCTTTCCCCATCCCTCCATTGCTCTTTCCCCTTCCCTGGGGAGAGGTGATGGTCTGCTCACCACAGCATCCGCATGTCTCCCGCACGTAGGTCATCACGTCGCAGTCCTGCCAGCAAAGGGATGCACGGTGAATGCCTTCCTCCCTTTACACAGCATTAATCTCCTCTAATGTTCCCCTTTAGGTTTGCCCTTTAAGGCTCCCCCTCTAAGGTTCCCCTTTCCCTTCCCACCCCTCTTTTCCTGGCTCCCACAGGAAGCCACAGGCCGCCTTTGCTAGGCAGCATCAGGACACGATGCTCTGTTTCATTCTCAGGCTGTGCATGGGGGAGCCATGGCTGCCCCAGGAGGAAGAGGACTGGGGGATACAGAGAAGTGCTACTCACAGTCAGGCCAGGGTCTCCTGCTGGGCCAGGGGTCCCCTGTAAGAAGAGCGTAGGGATTTCAGGCACGGTTTTCCCATGAGTTCCCTTTGTGGGAGCTACACATCAGAACCACCAAAACCATGGGGCTTTGCAGAGGGAGAGGTAGGGAAGCCTGGTCTGGCAGCTCCTCCCCTAAGCCCTGCTGCAGGGAGACCCACTGCAGTCCTCTGAGCTTTAGAGCTTCAATGAAAAGTAGGGAGGAAGAGGAGGGAGCTCACACACAGTGTCATGGTACTGTACCTCAGGGCCTGCTTCACCAGTGGGACCACGAGGTCCAGGCTCACCTCCTGGGCCAGGATCACCCTGGGCAAGAAGCAAAGAAGGGTCAGGTATTACCCCAGCAAGGCTGGTGATGCAGGGACAGTCCTGCTAGCCACGGTCCCACAGCAGAGCTTGGGGAATGGGCCAGCAGGAGAGCAGGCAGCACTGCCTCCAGCACATCTACAGAGGTGTGGAAGGGGACACTGACCCACAGGAGGCCTGCTTACCGGTTCCCCCTTCTCTCCTTTGGTCCCTTGCACTCCTTTTGGTCCAAGCTCTCCTCTTGCTCCCTGCTCGAAGGAAAGAGAAACAGATCCAGCACAGAGCACATCTGGATGTGCTCAGGCAGCGGTATAAGCCTATCAAGAATACGTGCTTGCCTGGCCCAGGAGAGCACCCTATAAACCAGCACAGAGCAAAGAGTGTTTACTTAAGCATTAACTAAGAACAAGGAGGTTTTGCGCAGCGTGTTTCAGATAGTGTTAAAAGGAGATATGGGCTTGGGAGATTCATCCCAGCTCTGCAGCTGCAGGGAATGGCTGTTGGCAGATGAAGTTCCTTGGCCACACATCTGGAGAGCTGGGCACTGACTGCTGTGCATTACAGTCACTACTGAATGTAGGTGATGGAGATAAACACACTCACCTTGGGTCCTGGCTGCCCCTTCTCACCCTTGTCACCCTGTGAAGGAAGAAAGGTGTATGTCAGCACCCAAGCAGCACTGGTCCTGCAGTGTACATCTGCAGCGTGATTTCTGGAGCGGTGGGCACAGCCACCTCCTCATCACCACTGTTTTGGTTGGGGGCCCCAGCACCTCTCCTGTGAGACTGGAAGAACTGTGGCCAGGTGCAGTCCTGGTGTTAACCCCCTTTGCAGGCTCCATGTTTTAGGGGGCCATGGTCACTTTTATTCCTCCTGCCCTCTTTTCCCAGCCTCCAATAGCAACCAGCACTGATACAGGCTTCCTTGTGGCACATCCGTCTGATGGATGAGGAATACATACCTGTGGTCCTCTGGGTCCAGGGTAGCTAAAGCCAGGCCTGCCTCTGTCACCCTTTGGTAGGAAAACATAAGACCTGTCAGAAGCTAAACCTGGCCATGACAGTGACAGTCATTATCTATCCATCCATCCTTCCATCCATCCATCCTTCCATCCATCCATCCCTCCATCCCTATCTATCTTTTCAACAAAGGCGCACAGCAATACCCTTTCAAACACAGAGTTGCATTCAAAGACCTTACCTTCGGTCCTGGTGGTCCAGCATCACCTCTTGGGCCCAAGTCACCAGGGTCCCCTCTTGATCCCTGCAGGATAGTGGAGGAAGTGGGTGATGATGTTCTCTGCAGCTCCCTGCCTGCACATGGGACAGTGCTGCAGAAACCACCTCTTCAGGGGATGCCACAGGGCCATCTTCCCTTCCAGTGGGGTCACTGTGATAGGGACTGATTCAGCACTTGGGTCCCTGTGTCCCATGGAGACACACGGGTGTCATGGCACGACGGGATTAACCACAAACCCAGCATGAAGACCAGGACTGGGAAGACCTTTCCCTTCCCTTCCTTCCATATTGTCATGGGAACATGTGGGACCAGGAGCAATGGAACAGCAGAGATTCCTAGGTCTTGCTATTTCTCCTTGCCCCATGGGCTAGCTGGGGCCTTTGGAATTGATTTTGGACTCTTGGGAGAGAAAATGCAGCCAATTTATGTCAATGGGACAAGCTCTAACATGAGAGGGAGAACACAGTCATACAGATGACTTACAATCCTCCCTGGCTCTCCCACAGGACCTGAAGGGCCTCGGGGTCCTGGCATTCCTTGGTCTCCCTGCAAAGCAAGACACAAGAACATAGAGAGGAAGGCACAGGAAGGTGTGCATTAGGAATAAAGGGTGAGCTGCCCTGGATGGCAACAGAGCTCTCCTTCTCTTTGTGCTTACCCTTGCTCCTTTGCTTCCAACCTCACCAGGCAGGCCACGAGAACCCTCTGGACCAGGATCACCCTGTGAGGAAGGTAAAGATATTCCCAGTGAGGGATGTCTCCAATGCTGTCAGTGTGCATGGAAGAGGAGGCTGGACGTGGTGCCACCAGGACACATGCACAGTAGCACTTCACTCGCACCACTCCTGTGCCTCTTGGGCTCACTTGCAACAGTCTTGGGGCAGTTGCTTTACTCACCCTTTCTCCTTTGGCTCCAGGAGTGCCTTTGCTACCTTTTGTCCCTGGATCTCCACGTCGACCCTTGACAAGAAAGCCACATAAATGGGATGTGAAGATGGATACTACCCAAGCAGTGATACTTGGCTACCCTGCCTTCTGCTGCCTGGCCCAAGAGTGGTGTTCCTGCCCCCTTAGTGCCTGTCAGGATGGAGCAGGGATGCCTGTGCTGGCTCTGCATGGGGCACCTTGCTTTTGGGAAGCCACAACCAGGCTGTTCTGTCAGGAGATGGTCACAGCAGTAGCCGTAAACACTCATGGTTCATACCCTGTGGGTTCCCCATGGTGGCCACCAGATCTCCACTGCAAGAAGCCAGCAGTGTGGGGAGCTTGCTAGAATACAGCCCAATGGTCCCTGGGCATCCACAGAGGCATCCCAGGGAATATAAGATGCTCTTCTGGGATGGAATAGATTATGGAAGTACTGCTCTGGGAAGATAGGGCAGACATCCTCCATCAGGAGGTCAGCATCTGCACTGGTTTTGGAGCAGGCAGACTAAAGAAGAGGAGTTTCTCAGCACTCATCCATGAAACTGCAGCAGGATGCTGTGGTGCTCCCACTGTGCACAGACCTATTCAGACACTTACAGGCTCTCCTTTGGGTCCGGGAGGTCCTGGTTCACCCCTTCCTCCCTTTCTCCCAGCAGGCCCTTGAGCTCCAGGATTACCTGGAAGTCCCTTGGAGAAGAAAAAGCAACACAATTTGTTGAAAGAGAGGTCAGGGTGCACACATCCCCCTCTTGTCCTGTACCAAGCGCATACACCCTTGAGCAGAGGTGCGTATGAGCACACAGCTCATGCTTCCACATACCCACCATGCCTATTCATCAGCACACAGCTCATGCTTCCACATACCCACCATGCCTATACATCAATGTTATGTGCGTAGACCCCAGCCTCAGAGCAGTATGATGCTGTGTTACGCTTCTTCCATCAATCAGTGCAAAGGTCAGCTTATGTTTCTAATAGCATTTATCCAGCCCTGCCTAAAGCCGGAGGGTCATTTCAGCATCCTCCACTATGTCTGAAGTAAGTGGCCAGGAGAAGATGGGAAGAGAAGGAAGGATACCGGGCAAGCAGTCTCCTTTGTGCTGGAGCTGCTCCATGACCAGCACTTGATACCGCTCCATGCCATGAGGAGCAGACCCTACTAAGACATGGGATACACTGGAAAGTTGCATGGACCTACCGGGCTTCCTTTTTCTCCTGGAGGTCCTGGTGGTCCACTGCGACCAGGCCGGCCAGGATCTCCCTGAAAGAGCCATAAAGCAATGGTCACTACCAGCATCATCAGCACCTTGCTATGCTCCAGCAATGTGCACCATGAGGAGCACAAGGACACTGTTTTAATATCTGAACCCTCTCTTCACGTGTACCTTTATGCCTTCATCTCCTCTTTCTCCTTGGTCTCCTGCATCTCCTGGGTAGCCATCAGGGCCCTAGGGAGAGAAAGCACAAAGAACCACACGTTTTTCAGTGGCAAAAAGTGCGCTTTCCTTGCAGAATAAATCAACTGGCTTAGAAAGTTGCTCTAGAGACTACAATAGTTCTTGCTTGTTGGTTGGAAAGGACCTTGAGGTCTCAGTTCCAGCCTCCCTGCATCATGTATGAAAATGGGCCAGTAACCTTGCTGGCCATCTTTGTATTATGTGCAACTGATGTGCTGAATGAGTAAAGCATTCCTACCTTGTCACCGGGGTCTCCCTTGCAGCCTGGTGGTCCAATTCTGCCCAGCTTGCCCTGGAGAGATAGAATTCCAAAGAGAAAGACACAGAAGTTGTAGGTATCCCAAAGGAAAATACAGCTTTCCTTCGCTAATCTTTAACATCATCTGCTGAGCATGCCTGTCATCAGCTAAAGAACAAATAGCAAGTGTATTCCTTAGACAATATTCTGGTGTGCAGAGACAAATAGAAGAGGAGAAAATAGCCTAAGAACCCCAACTTGGTGGAAATTCAAGCATCTCACACATGCCCTGGGTAATGGACACATCCCTTTAGGCTGCATTTGTTGTGTTGGTCCTCTGCCCTGCATCTTGGGTTGGAACAGGTCTGCAGCCCATGAGAGCAGTGATGCCTTGTTCTGTATCCCAAAATGGCTTTGCTGGCAATGCTTAGACAGCTTGCCCCGGGCAGAGAGTGGTGGGGACTGAAGGAGTGTTTTCGAGCTTAAGCAGGCATTTGAGGAGTGGGAAGAACTCGTATTACCTTGTAGTTGGGTTTATGAGAAAGAGCAGAGCAAACCCAATGTGTGCTGGGCAGTGGACAAAGCCATCTGAAATCAGCTCATATTAAGCTATTCTTCTGTGGTACATCTGCATGGCATGCAGGCCTAAGGGAGATCATGGCCCTCTATGATCATTATAGAGGTTTGGGTTGGAAGGGACCTTAAAAGTCATCCAGTTCCAGCCCCCTGCCACAGGCAGGGACACCTTCCACTAGAGCAGGGTGCTCCAAGACCCTGTGTCCAACCTGGCCTTGAACACTGCCAGGGATGGGGCAGCCACAGCTTCTCTGGGCACCCTG
>JASSUY010005313.1:0-22233 GCA_032466535.1 Forpus xanthops | reverse complement strand
GGTGGTGAGGCACTGGAATGTGTTGCCCAGGGAAGTTGTGAATGCTCCATCACTGGCGGTGTTCAAGACCGAGTGGGACATAGCCTTGGGTGGCATGGTTTAGTGGGGGGTGTCCCTGCCCATAGCAGGGGGTTGGACCTAGATGATCTTAAGGTCCTTTCTATCCCTAACTATTTTATGATTCTATGACTCTGCCTTATCTTTCAGCTCCTGTTCTTGTGAACATGGCAACATCATCTCCAGAGCTGTGTTTTCCTTGCTTGTTGCAGGGACAGATAAGGCTTGGTTAATATCAGATTGTTGCCCTGAAAAATGCATCCCAGAGAACTCAATCTGTAATGTTGCCTGTAATGTATGTAGCACTTTGCCACATTCCTCATGAATGACAGCTCCCTGCAGCTTTCAGGGAAACCTAAAATAGAGATGGCCAAGGGCTACTCCGTAGCTACAGCAGGGCCCAGCATTAAGCCTCAGCTGCCTGTGCTCTGGAGCACTACTGAGCCTTCTGCGTTTTGTGTCCATTCCTCCTCATGAGTGAATTCAGTCCTCAGCTGCTCACAAAGCAAGTGCTGCTGAGAGGAGCTTGAACATGTATTTTATGACTGGTTGGGGTTTGGTACCTTGAGTAGTCATCTGAGGAGTGCGGTCTTAACTGGCTGAAGCAGATATGGTTTTAATTAAGAGCAAATATTTGTCCAAGTGGGCATCCAGTTATGCCTTGCTTGGGGATACAGACTAGCATCCTGGAAGCCTGGGGATAAATGAGCTCTGCGGCACTGACATCTAGTGGAATTCCAACCAAGTGCTCTCAGGAGCAGTTGTGTTTTCTATTCATCTAACATGCTGAAGCTCCCATGACTGAGCCTGCCTGATGGTTGTGAGTAATCATTACCCTCTTGCAGGCTTGCACCCGTTCTTGTGGGGTTGGGTTCATCTGTGTTTTTTTCCCTGGGTTATTTGTCACTCCTACTGCTTTTATTTGGTTTCAGGTCTTAGTGCTTTGTTCTTTTGTTTCTGCATCTAGAATGCTGCTTCTGCATAGCTCAGAGTTGGATTTAAGGAGGTTATCTAAATAATTCTACTACGATTTTCTGCTACTCCTGGAAACATCTTCTGTATCACTTCAGGCTTACTAGAAACCACAGTCCATTATCCAGCAACTCCCTGCATAATAATGTTGGCAAGCCTGAGGTAGAGAGGGTGCTAATTATCATACCCATATCTCTGTTTCTTAGCCTCAATTCTGTGATGGGGCTTAAATCAGAGGATTTGTACCTTTTCTCTCTTCTCAGTAATTTCTCCTCCTCAAACCGGAACAGTAATACATTCAGTAGTACTTCCTTGTGTATGTGAAGCTTGCCTTTTGCCTTTCACCAATACCAAAGGTGTGACCCTGTAGCCCTAAATAGTCCTCATTACCTTGCTAAGGACTGGGTACTTTTCCATTCACCAGTGCCAGCCCATTTCTTCTCTCTAAGAATGTGCAAGCTGCCTCACTTGCATTATTGCAGCTTGAGGGGACCATAAAAGGTGACTTATTTAGAGATCAAGTGATAATGGGCTAAATTGTGACGTGGGTTGTGTGTGAACCGAAGAAGAGAGGGGATGTAGGAAGTCCTCTGATGAAGAATTGAATGAAGGTCACATCCACACCCACTGCTAGGCAGGAGAGAGGTGGAGACATGTGGACCAGTGCAGCTGAGGATGGCGTAGGTTGGAGCCCAGTGTGCTGGCTTCAGCCAGCAAGAATACCTGTGCACAGCTTTCCCATAGGATAGGGGAGAAGCAGAGGAGACAACATAGCTGCACACTACCTACCAGGGTTGTGCCTGAGGAGGAACTTGCTTGTTCACTGCCCCTTACCATTGCTGTCCTAACATCAGAATACCCAACAGGGATTCAGAAAGGCCAAATAGCTGTTATTAAGCTTTGTCTTTAAATTATTTTACAGCTTGATCCAGGTAAAGCCTTACCTTCTCCGAACGATCTCAAAAGAAAGATTCTCATAAAGAATAAAAGGCTGAAACCTGAAGTAGAAAAAAGTAAGTAAAGCTTGTCAAGTATTAAATTATACAGAAGTCCAGATAGATACAAATAGACTGTGATACTAAAGTTTTCAAATTGTTTGAACTTCATTGTTGGAAGAATGTGAATTATGTATAAATGACACTGTTTGCCCTCATGTTTCATATGGGAGCCGAAGTATGAGGGCCTTGATACCAGCATCTAGCATAGGAATAGATAGACCCAGAAATGTAATCCTGGGACTTTATCAGATTGCTGGTTGAGCTAAAATATAATGCAGATAGAATCTCTTGTAAATCCTCCCTACACTGGTATGTTTGCATTGCTGCATTTTTTTCCAGGATAAGCATAAAATGAAAAGGAATTTCACATTGCTCTTGCTATTTTGCCAGTTCTGATATTTACCTTTTCTCAGTGAGAATAATGTTGATGTATCAGCTTCCACGATGGCTTTAGTGATGAACCGTGGCCCTTCTCCTTTTGACGATGGTCATGCAGACCTTCCACTGACTTCAGTCATACATGATTGTGTTCATACTAACTGAAATGCACATGGGAACACATGGGAACACAACTGACAATCTAAGCAGCCTCCATTGCATAGATAAAGCAGGGAAGAGATAGTTGTTTATTGTTTGAGAAAGTAATATGCTAGCTCCAAAGACTTTGAAGTCAATGGAAATATTTTTCTTAACTTTAGTAAGCATTGAGTACAGCCCTTACTGACCACTTTTCAGCTCTAACATGAACGTATGTCTTATGATGCTATAACTCTATAAAATTTTATTAACTGAAACTTAGACAACCCATTGAAAAAATAGCTCAATCGCTTATGATTGTATGTTTCTTTGTACTACAAACCGTGTAATGACTAATGTATTTTTATTTTGCTTATTAACAGAACAGCTTGATGCTCTGAAAAAGATGATGGAGGCTGGGGAAACTGCTGCTCCTGTAAATATCCTAGAGGATGATAACGAAGAAGAAATAGAAAGTGGTGAGGATTTCATAGAGAAAGGTTCTCATCCATTGCCTGTGGTTAATAAGTCGGCCAGCTTAAGCAGCTAGTATGCATGTTACCCACATGCCCATGGTCTGTGTCAGTAGCAGTAGGTTTGGACTCAATGCAGGACCATTTATACAGACCTTCAGCCTTACCATCTCATCTCAGGTACATACAGCAGCTGCAGGCTCTGTGGCAGGCTGTTACAGGAGCGTGAGCTCAGCTGGTGATACTTCCACTTACTGTTCAGAAGTCATATTGGAGCAGCAACCAAGTCACTGTGTGTGTGAGACTGAGAAGCTGTGATCTTTGCTTTAAAAACAGATTTTGTCGCTATTTTTAATACTTGTGTCAACATCAGATTGGAATACTGCATTATACTTTATAAGGATAAAATAAGGGATGCCAAACTTGATATCTTCACTGTAAACATCTAACTGTGAGCCAGTGATGTGGAATGTGTTGATGGCCAAGAGGGAAACATAGGCATATCTAAGGTGTGATTCACCTTGTCTGTTTTAAACATCTGTCTTCAGAAGAGGCAAATCATGCATTGGGAAGTGGCTAGGCCAAGGTGATGCATGTTACACTGAATGTCCCAGCTTTAGCCTGTCCCTTGGTCCTCTCTTTGGTTAATTTTTATCTATTTTAACTAGCATAAAGCTACAGCTGTTGCTGTTAGTAGAGGCCCTTGTGAAAGGTTTGTTGTGATCCAACTCTTGGTATCTGTCCCTTCAATGCTAAAAAGGAATAAAATAGGTCAGTTTTTTGGAGGGGCTTCTCGGTATCTTTCCTCAGGTGATCGAGGAGCACAGGGGTGATTCTGTTGTTTTGCAGGCTGATTTCCACTGGAATGCTTATTTCTAATAGTGTTCCTATTGTACTGTGATATTAGGTATGTGTTAGACTGCTAAGAGACCCAGATAAGTATTTCCTAAAGTTATTGTTTAAATCCATATGAACAATGTGATTAGTGGCTTTGAGGTTGTAAGAGGACTGTTTCGCTTCTTAGGGTGCTCTAGGTTCCAATGGAAAATGACCCTAAAAGCAAATGAAAATTATTCCCTGTAGTAAGGGGACATAAGGAGACTGACAGTGCATGAGGAGCCTCGTCACTAGCAACTTTTTACATCTTTAAATAAAGAACTCAGTCTTCATTTCTTGTTATTTCCCCAAGGCTGTTGGGTTGAGGCCTTTTTTTATACTTTTCCTAAGCAAATTACTGATTCCTTCAAAAAGAACAGTAAATCAAATTTCTCTTACTAACCATGTCAAAGCTGTAGGAATCTCAGGCCTTAGCTGTAATTTATTACTAATCCTTAAAAACCTAATACCCTGGATATTCTTTCCATCTTAAAAAAATGCCAAAGCCAAACCTGTGTATTCAGCTGCCATTTGTTTCATGTCTCACACAAAGCTGGGAGTTGCTGAGGTTTTTCTTGCACTGATCCTTTTCTTTTCTGCACAGCTGACCAGGAAGAAGAAGCTCATCCAGAGTACAAATTTGGAAGTGACCTTACTGTAGATGATTATGGTCAAAAAGAAGCTGTTGCCATCAGTGTCAAAAAGGTGGGATTGCTTCTTACATGTATTTCTTTGGAAGTTTTCCATGGAGGTGGGTGTAAAAGGCACTCTGTTTTGTGGAGCCATCACAGCACGTGTTGGAAGAGTCAAACCCAAGGGCTTCAGATTCCTAGTCTTTAGGTTCAGTTTTGTAGCCTGCTCGTTCAGGTAGACTACTCATTGAGAAAACAATCAGTATGGAGGGAAACAGTTACCAGTGGAGATTTTGATCAAAAATACTCATTAAAGGCAGCAGTTTCCTGCCTCTGGTACTTTACTTTGCATCTCAGTTGCAGAGCCCTAATATGAGGTAGGATATCAGCTTCCTTGCTCAACAATGGTTTTTTTGCAAGGCTACATCCTCTCTCTTACAGGGATCTCCTGGGTCATTTTTTATTGCTAACTCTTAGGGTAGAATTCTCCCACCTACAGCAATATAGGCAAAATAGGGTGGTTATTCCCCAGTGCGGTGGTATAGCAGTGGGGCTATACTGGAGAGCCATCTGGCAGGTAGAGTGAGAGTTCTCTTTATTCCACTCATACCTGATTTAGTACTGTTTATCAGTCTGTGCTCAGTAACTTGAATGTTACTTGACTGGAATATTGGAATTCAAAACTAGGACTGCTCTGGCACTGAATGCTTGCCACAGAAAATACCCCACATGCGAGCACTAAGGTACCTTATCAGACCACGCTCCTCTATCAGTCAGGTATTTTGGCCTTTTCTTCTCTGCCTGGCTGGCTTTGGATCTTACTCCAGAGAGAAGTACAGGTACAGAAAATCTTTCATAGCATAGATTACCCTTGGTAGTATGTCTCTAGCAGCATCACCTAGACATCAGGCCTGCCTTCCTCGTATCTCTTCACGTCAACATCTTTGCTTCTTTAGGACTTTTATGAGTCTTCCCACTGAAGTACCACTTAACTTCATTGCTCTAGGACTGCCTTCACTTACTAAGCTCCTTAACTACCTGAGTGTTTTGGAGTCTGTTTGTTTCTTTTTTTCAGATTAGTCACTCATCTTCAGCATATGCCCTTGGGCAATTTCTCTGCTTCTTTGCTGCTCAATGACTCAATCTTTAGGAATGTACATTCAGTGCCAGGTCAACATTTATCTACTTCAAGATTTTCGGTACTGGTAGCTTGTAATTGAAGACAAACAGCAGACTGTCCCATTGCAAATAGCATCTTGAGATAGGCCATTTCCAAATGCGAATGTTTAAAGCACACTTTACAGCAGTCTTAACCCTAAAGTTTTCAGAGCCTGGGCAGTTTGCATATCCACAAAAAGATGACATGGTGTGTTGTCTGGGTATGGTGTTCTTTCATTCTTCTCTGAAACTCTGTTCCCATCTAGTGAAGGCATTAGTTTGGGCTTAAATGTCTGGCCCATTTCTATTCCTGTTGCTGCTCAGTTATTGCATTTTTATATCTTGTGTACCCAAATTTGAAAGTGAATATTTTGCAAGTGTATGGGGCAGATGAGCCACACAGAAAGATGGAAAAGGGTGTACTTTTTGCTAAGTGCACTAACCTTTGGAGGATTTGTTTTCCCTTACTGTGAGTGTTTCCTATTGCTTTTTCTTTGGATAATGTATATATATTTTTTTCCCTTAGGCTATTGAAGATTCTGAGCAAGAAAACAATAAAAAGGTGACACAAAGGATGTTCTGTAGTTTATTGCTTCTTATATAATATCCATACTTACCATGCATTCTTAGTGGATTAACAATACTCAGTTCACTGTACCTGCAGAGCACTCACCTAAGGTTTTTTGTGTACTTTTATACTGGGGTCAGGGCTGTCAGAATATTTGGGGACAGTTAGGAGTGCACTATTTTTGCCTGCTGAGAAGTGTCTAATCTCAGTTTCAGATGTCATGCGCAGGGAAACAGCAGTTCTTTGAATGGCTTTGAGGTGCATCATCCCTCCTACATTTTTTCCCCTCTTCCCTTACCCTGACTGCACTCTGTTTTCCTCTCTTTTTCTTCCTTTCACTTTCCCTTGGGACCTCTCCGTTAATATTCCAAGAATCCTTTCTATAAGACTCTTCCCATCTCCTTTCTCTCTTCTTCTCTCATGAAAGCTACTCCTGTTCTAACCACACTTTGTTTCAGTATGTTGTTTTCTGAGTGGATTCTGCTTCTTTTCTTGAGGGTTAGGGAGGGTCATGTGCTGTTGTAGCCATATCTTTGTTTCTGGAGGCTTTAAGAAAGTTTCCATCCTTCTCCCTTTCTAATACGCAGTTTTAAAGTTGTGAACACTGCAGAGTATAGCCCATTTACTCTAAAAATTATGGGTCTCCAAGAAAATAAGAGAAAATCAATGATGAGTAGATTGTCTTAGAACTGTCTTAGAGCTGGTTTGTCATTAAAGTAGTCATGCAGCTATGGTCTGCAGGGTACTATTGCCTTTGTACTAACACATGGGTAATCCCCTTTGGCTTCCTTTTCACTGTGATTTCATTGCTTTATGGATCAAGATAGTAAAATCTGGTTAGCAATTCTGAGCAGTCAGCAAGGAGGGACATTGAAGGAGCCTGGTTTTTAGAAGGTCGGTGGTCAGTTCTTCCTGAATTACTGGCCTTCCAAAAATGAAGGCACTGAACAGGGCTAGTTCCTTTGAAGAAATTTACCCTGAATTTCTCCTAAACTCTATTAACAAATATTGATGGAGTAACAAAGAATGCCTGTGTTCTACTAATCAAGGGATGGCATATTCAGGAAAGAGATCTGTGAACCCCTTGATTTGTGAATTCCTGAAAAGCAGTTGGATTGAGCCCTGGTAAATCTGCATGAAAATATGGTTTCAGCTTCATTTCGTGGGCCACTGGAAGTTTAGTTCAGTCTAAAATACACATAAACCAGCATGTACCTGGACTCATTCTGATAACTCAGCTATTCTCTGCAGCCAGATAATTATGTTTTTTGTGACTATAACCATCTTATATTAAGGCATAAATTGCTTCATTTCACATGGTGTTCATTCTTTGAAATGTGTCTGCGCACTGTGACAGGCTGAGGTACATGCCCATGATACTGGCAGGTAGTTTCATACTTCCTTTGCTCTCCCATCTCCTGAATAAACAAGTTGCAGTAGTGTAGGATCTGTGAACTGCATTCTTCTTCCCTGAGAAGGGGCTTTGCAAAGTGCTTCTTGTTATTGACTGCTGATACAGATGGAGAACTTTGTGGGAAACAAAAGGTGCACTCTAAAAGTAAAAAGCTGTACTATAAAGACTTAGTACGTCCTTGCAGACATTCCCTGCCAGCATGCCAGAGGTTTAACATTTTGGTAATTGGCTTACTGGTAGGGGAATAAGCAAAAATGTTTGTGGGGAAAATGCCATAAGCTGTAAGCCTGGTGGAGTTTGCTTAGGTTGACAGACTCCTTTCCTCTCCTCTCCCCTCTCCTCCCTCCCCCCTTCCCCCTTCCCTCTTCCTCCTTCCTCTTTCCTTTCCTTTCTTTTCTGTTTCAGTGAAAAGAATGTGTTTCATTCTGGTTTAGGGAAAGGAAAATGTTGGGCAGGTAGATCCACAGGAGAAGTGCTTTCTGTTGTGGGTTTCTTGCAGATGAGATACTTGTAGAAAACTTCTGAAGTTCTACTGTAAATGTAGTGCAACTTTATGTGAGTGATGGATTTAGATTTGTATCAGTTTAAGCAGCTAGGAATATGAGCATGTGATGTCTCTTGTTGGTCTTGTAACATCTCTTTATCCAGTGAAGTTTGTAATCCCTGTATTTTGGTCTGCTTTTGTTAGTAAAGGTTAGCAATTTTATTGTTTGTTGATGTTGAGAAAGTTCTAATCAGTACCATGTATGCTTCACTCCACCACAGCTATCAGAAAATATATATTAAATCACAATTCTTAGGAATTTATTTGACAATGAAAGATCATTCTCTCCCACTATTGCTCATTCTATTGCAATCTTTATCTTTTATTCCGAAGTTATCTTACTAACATCATGTAATACTTACCCACTGTTTAGGAGCTTTTCTATCATTAGCCTTCTTGCATGTGTCTAACAGTGAGCGTGTTTGGTGCATATATCAGTAAGAAAATAAATCTGAATTTGTGGCACTAAAGTTCCACTTTTCTTGTATTAATTTGCACTTTCTTTAAGTTTCTGCAGATTTGGATATAATTTGTATCATTTGAAAATGCCAACAACTGTATTTACACACCCAAATAGTGATTATTCTTTTTAAATGTGTTTTCAGGGTTTAGTAACTGTTGAAGATGAACAAGCGTGGATGGCATCTTACAAATATGTAGGTGCCACAACCAATATACATCCATATTTATCAACAATGGTCAACTATGCTCAACCTGTAAAATTTCAAGGTTTCGATGTAGCAGAAGGTAACATAAAAGGTTGAATGAAATAAAAGTATTTGCTTATTCTAGGTATTTTTTTTTTATCTCTATATTTCCTAAGCTTAGAAATGGCATAAGGCTTTTATAGCTTTATGTCCATCATTGCTGTACTTTCAGATCTCTGTCTGTGAATGTAAAGTTAGCATGTTATTCCATTGGTCATCCACACGGAGTCACTAAATTACTGGGAGAGTCTGCAACTGTTGAGGTTGATTATATTCTATAGGCCTTTCCAGCTAAACTGCTTTTTCTAGTTCATCTTTCTGTGAGGAAAGGTGAGCGTGATTGTCACAATGGTCAGCAGTTAGCTGCTGCTTTCATCTTGCACACTAGACCATTTATCATGTTGTTTTGTCTCATCTAGCCACACAACACAGGCTCCGAATAACAATTTTGTCCTAAACCACAAATGAAAGTTTTGTTGCCCAAAGAAGTGAAAGAAAAGATCCAGTCAGAAATACTATGAAATTTCAGTATAGTTTGATTCTATGAGTGACAGATAATGGGAAAACAGACCAGATATTACCATATCCTGCTATTACATATAGTGCATGATCTTGGATTTTGATTCATCATTTCAGAAGTGCTTTAAAATATCTTGTATTTTCTTTCTAGAACGTAATATTCATCATAATATGTCCTCTTTCAATGAATCAGTCGGACTAGGATATTTGAAGACCCATGCCATTGAGTTTGTAAAGTATCCTTTCACCTCCTCGTACCACATCTCTACTAATGCTACAGATAAAACAAGTACCTTTCTAGATTTACAGTATTCCATGTCTATAAAGGAAAAGTAGCTCATAGGATGGAAAGCCCTAAGATTAATGTAAGAAATATTTAAGTTACTAGAATATGAACATACATTTCTGTGGTGTTTTTATTTCAATTTCCTTGATGAATTATACAGTTATAACAAACGACAAATGAGTCGGATATACCCAAAGGGAGGCCGAGTGGATTCCAGTAATTACATGCCTCAAATTTTCTGGAACGCTGGCTGCCAGATGGTCTCACTGAACTATCAGACCCCAGGTAGGCAGCAACGACCAGTGAACCTCAGTCCTAAAGAATGGCTTGGGCAGTAACTGTCAAACAGATGCCATGGATTTGCTTCTGGCATTTTTGAGGAAACAGACATATGGCTAAAGAATACAGTGGGGTGGAATTATGGAAGCGTAAGACAAGGAGCAATAAGAAAGCCATATATAGAAGGAAAATTCAGTCCGCTTTAATGGAAAAATACAAGTCCTGTAATTTCTCACCTCAATATTTATTACTAAAAGGTATCAGTTGCAAGGAAATCACTTTTTCACAAAACACAGCTTTGGCACAGTTTGGTGCATGTCTGCAAAGTAAATATCAGAGAATCAACGAGGTTGGAAAAGACCTTTAAGATCGTCAAGTCCAACCGTTACCCAGGATGAAGGAGTTTACAAATTAAGATGGTAAAAAGAAATGTAGATTATGTGCCACATGTTCAGCATCAGAGAATAGGGTCTGAGATTCCAGCTGAGAGGGCAATGCCAGGGAATGTAAATGGCTCTCCACAGGGCAAACTGAGAGGAGATGTATTGTTCCTGTTCAGTGAAGGTGTGAGTATAACAGGGAAGGGTTTTTTTCCTTGTTTTTTTTGCTTTGTCTTATTTTTAATTAATCTAGGAATGTCTTTAGTCATAAATGTAACAGACCAGTTTTTCCATTTTCCTTTCCAGCTGTTAGTGCTTTTGTGTTTGCTTCCCTCTCCGCCTTCCCCAGACAGTGTCTTTGGTACTGCAGACACTCCTGATTATCACATCCTGAATTCTATCCTGCAAAGCTTTGTACTGATTTACCCAGATGAGGAAGCAGGAAGAAACTGTCCAGGAATACACTGCTTGTAAAGCTCTCCACTGGACACAATACAGAGATCAGAACAGATATGCAAGCTTCATTCTGCTCCCAGTGCTGCCTCTGCCCACTGCATATCATTCTCAAACCCATTGTATTGCAAAATAAGAATGATAATTGCATGAAGTGAGCAGCTTTCCTGTATTAGTCTTCTATGATCCAACTGTGCTGTCAAGGTGACGACTAAGGAAGTAAAAGTTAAGGCTGCCCACTAAAGCAAGTAACTGATAAAAGCATATCAGAATCTCATATTTTGTGTTATGGAGAATGTACAGAAAAGAGTTTGTTCCCTTTTGAAGGCAGAGTCTGTTTGGCAGGAAAATACCTGTGCTATCACTAAAAGAAGGATATCTTATTCTAGTATAGCTGAAACCTACAGGAAAATGTTTTATTTCTTACAGAATTTGGGAGAGGGTTGTATGGGAGGAGGGTAATTACATGTTTACTGTGTATATATGCAAGTGCTTTAATAACATTGAGTGCACTGAATAAAACTCAAGATGCTTTAAGTGCTAAAACTAAGCAATGCTGCTGTGATCTTTGTGGGTTTTTTTTTGTGGTATTTTATTCAATTAAGCCCATAGGAAACCAGTGTGATGCACTTTCTTTAAGGTATCGGATACAGGCAGTATTGGAGTATAGGTCTGCCTTAATTAGGCACTTAGTTAAAGCCTGCATCCCTGTTATTCAGAGTGATTCTAGATCTCTAGCAGAACTGGAAACATCTATATTGTAAATACCAAAAGTTAGATGATGGAAATCCCATCCTAGGCACTTAATATGGTCACAATCTGATGCTTCTCTGCTACCGGGTATTTCTGAATTCAGGGAGGGACTGTTTTCTAAGCGCAGCATAGACTTCAGCTTGGCTGATAAAGGTGTTACTACTGTGAAGAAATCTGAGGTTTTGCTATTGGCTCCTTTTGTTCCTTGGATGTGTATTTTATATACACTGTATCTAATTTTTGTTTAAACTGATTATTCTGCTCAAACAGTCCTATTTCCTTTTCTAATAGAGATTGTTCATGTCTGCATTATTCAGAAGGAAGGACAATATTTTTTTCTCTCTTGACAGATTTAGCGATGCAGTTGAATCAAGGAAAATTTGAATATAATGGATCATGCGGGTGAGTGACGATTAAAACCATTGTCACTGTGTATCAGAATCCTGCACTATGGTTTTAATAACATTTTTTTATTATTAATTATGTGTTGCAAAGCAAAAATTGGATGTTAGGTGAAGAGTAGAAATCAGTAGAATTCAGGGAGAGTTATCCCCTACAAGGAGGTATTCTGATGGATATACTTTTTAATTATGCCCATTTTGTAGAGAAGAAATAGAAGAGGCTTTGCATGCAAATTATGAAGATGATGAATGCCATACACAGTTATTTATTCAGCTGCTGTTCTCAAGTTTGCTTGAAGATATGCCTCAGAATGGAGACTCACTGCACAGTTCACAGAATTGCCAAATTTACTTGGACAGGTTGAGTCTTAATACATAGGGAATGGTTTTTTAATGTGTGCTTTAGTTGGAGAGCAGATTTCAGTGAGAATACTGAGGTGTTTCATTTTTCTTAAGTCCTTGCTCATGACTTTTGCATGGAAAAAGATGCTGAAATGTTGGTAGGTTTTTCTACGATGTTGAGTTTATACCTTAATAGGGTAGGCTGATCATTAACATCGAGAGAAAGGAGAAGTTTGATGAATGATAGGAAATGGCAGTCTAAGAACACATTTAAAATCTGCAAACTCATCCTGGGAAGAAACACCCTTTTTACTAATGCAAATCTTATTCAGAAAGAAAATCTGAGTAGATGAAGCTTGGTAAAATGCCTCATCTGAAGAATGGGCAACAGTGCTTTGCCACTCTGTGGCTATCTTTCAGTAGTGAACTCTCTAGATAGGTGCTCTGGGCTTTCTCTGAGGTGCTGTCACTGGTAATTTCAATCAGAATATGCAGAATGGCAGAGTATGGCTGCTTTCTTGTTTGACCCTCCCAACCTAGCAAAGGAGCACCTATTTATTCTTGCCAAATTCTCTAAATATTGGTATCATAATCAACTGATGTCTTTAATTCTTTTATCAATCTTTTGGTGTTACAGTAATGTAGTGGGTAATGAATGGTAATATAATGGTAGTATTTTGATATGTATTACAAAAGTGGCACTGTTTCAGTCACAGAAAACATGTAGGGCAATGAAGATAAAAAATTATATTTCTTTCTGTCTGTATTTTTTTTTTTCCTCCAACTTGATTTTCATGCTGGAGAAACAAGATCAAATTACTTCAGTTTCAACTTATTGTAGAATCATAGAGTAGTTAGGAAAGGACCTTAAAGATCATCTAGTTGCAGCTCCCTGCCATGGACAGGAGCATGTTTTTATCTCAACAGGCTGGAAGCAGAGGTTTATTTCTGATAGTTCCCTTCTGCCCAAACCGACTTTAAATTAATAAAATATATGAATTCACACTCATTCATAATGTAAGGCAAATGAGGAACATTCCTTTCCTAAACAGAAAACAGTATGAAAAAATGAAAGAAAACATTGACATTCTTTGCATTGGAATTTTTCCAGCATGTTTTAATTATTTCTGAACTCTGTGTACGCCTTTATAACATTATGTACCAGTGCTTCACTAGAAAGACTAAGGGTGGGTGGAAGATAATCTAGAAGATTAGAAGTTTTCTTAGGTTGTTATTAATAGTATGTTAATATTAATTGACTAGTATATTAATAAGAAGAATTCTAGATTAAGAAGTTGTCTGTAGGGGCTGAAGAGTTAGTAAATTGACTCCACTTGCCCGTTCTCTTCCACCAGTAGAAGAGAACCCCTGTCACGTGTAACAGCATTTCTGTGATTAGAATCCTTGCGTTCTGATTCATCAGAGCACGTATCAGCTTCATTGATATGTTGATCCAGTGTCTAGTCCTCAGGGATGTATTGTAAGTGTTATTATGGTAGTACCTTTCATGCTGCTATAATTAACAATCTGTCAGCACAGACATTATCAGCTGTTTTCTCCAAGGTTTTATAACTGAGATGAAAAAATTAGCCTCAAGCTGGAATTTATTGTCTGAGTCTCAACTCTGTGGAACTGCTTCATTTAAGGCAATGAAATTGAATAGGTATTTTTTTCCACAGTGTTAAAGAATTAAAAGAGAGCATCTCCTTTTTATTACAGGATAATTCAATATATTTTTAAGTGTATCATTCAGTCAATTTGAAATCCCCTTGATTACATTACATTTCTTTTCATCTTCCGATTCAGGGTTGATTTAATCTTTCAGTAGCTGGTAATTCGAAGTGAAGATTAACGTCTATCTGTATGCTAGACAACCATGGTATTTCCTTTTACTTCCTCACACATGCAGCTAGAATGTCATTCTGTATTTTAGAGCCCTGTAGGAGAGTTCATTGTTTAAACCTAGAACATAGTTTTATTTGCATTTAATGCAATTTTAGTTTTCATGCAAGAATAATTTTCTTCTTTTTTTGCCTTGAAATAAGGTATCTACTTAAACCAGATTTCATGCGACGACCAGATCGCACATTTGACCCTTTCTCTGAAACTCCTGTAGATGGTGTCATTGCTGCAACGTGTTCTGTACAGGTAAAACAGCAACAGACAAACTTCTGTTATCACATCCCAAATCACATTTAAATGTCCACAGAAATAGGATACTTACGGAAAATATATTTCGATGATGTGGGTTTTGTCAAGTTGTTTCTATTATGGTATTTCTTTTATTGCTGGCTAAAACCTCTGTGTTTTCTTGATCTAAGTAAAACATGATAGCATTAGAAATGGTTATTATTACACATTATCACTGAATTTTACCCCCCTTTGTGCTCTTCTTGAGTTACATAAGTCCATACAAATGAATAAATGAGTGAAGTTCATTTCTGTGAACAGTATGTAATAATATAGACATCACTTGTCACCACAGAGCAAGGGGAATATGGGCACACACAGGGTATTTTCAAAAGGTGATGGTCCTTAATTTGGAGTTGTCTGGAAGCACTGAAGTCCATTTAACTTCTGCTGTAATTCTGCAGCAAGGTTAGGTATCACCTTTTGGAAGGAGGCTGACAGTTGTAAAACTTCTTTTGTGACTTGGCACTCTCTTTGGGCAAATCTCCTATGTGCAGCTTAACAAAAATTGAAGCTTCCACTTATCACTTTCTATGTGCAGCGTGGAAATTTCAGACTCTCTGACCAAGGGTTCATTGTGCATTGTAGACACTCGCCTAATTTTACTTGTATTTCCAGGAGAAAAATCTTATTAATGTTGGTTTTTCTTTACTGTTCATGACAATATAATCCAAGAGGGAAGTGGGATATGGTGATGAAAACATAAGCTCTAAATATCATTATAGATAGTTCTTGGATCATGTATTTTGCTGTTCACTTTTCTTATGTGTTTCAAACTAGTATAAAATTCCATATAAATCGTGTAATAAAGAAGTTATTAATAAATTTATTTATTAATAAATAAAGCCAGTGATGGTACCTCTCAGCCATGTAACTTTTCAGATTTGTTATCCAGAGTGTTTCCTGGAAGAATGTTAGATAATAAAAATAAAAGGACTTCAAATGAGTTTAGGTCTGTGAAATGGTGTTTCAGGTTTCTCTCCCTCCTTGATCACAGTAACAAAAACATTAGCTGAATTTTTACATGGGATGTCATCTTGATGAAACACAAAATTTTCCCTGGAGTAATCACCTGCTATGGCTAGATTCCCTTGACTTGGAGTAAAATTGCAACAAATCTTCATATGCAGAACAGTGTAGAGGAGTCGTGTGGGGTTTTTGCTTTGCTTTTTAAGATCATGCACTTCCCAGACACATAATGCAGAGTTAGACTCTTATGTGGTTACTTTAAAACCTTTACCTAAGTGCAAGAGATCAGTAGCTTCCTTTCACCTCTTTGTCCTCAAAAGATGGTTTCCAAACAGAAGGTTCAATGTTGCAGAACAGCACTGCCCAATCTGTTTCATTCAGTGTTTTCAAGCAATATAATGAATTAATCTGTGAGTCATTGGCTAATTGGGCTGAGTGATATACAACTGTTAATATCATAGCACAGTGAGCACAATCATTTCGAATCAAGGTTATGTTTAAGGTCTTATCACAAATGCTTTTCTAAAGAAGTGCTGCAGTTTCAGCACTAAATAAACCATTTAAATGTGATTAAATCAGAGAATCATAGAATAGTTAGCATTTGAAAGGATCTTAAGATCATGTAGTTCCAACCTCTTACCATGGGGAGAGAAATAAATATATCTGTTCTGTATGAAGCATTTTTCAGGCTGCTGTCAATAAAATAAATACCAATATTCCCACTATTCATAAAACACTGTGTACTTTGTATTGCTTTTCCTTACTGCTCTGTTATGTTGCAGGTAATATCAGGTCAGTTCTTATCAGACAAAAAGATCGGTACGTATGTAGAAGTGGATATGTATGGTTTACCCACGGACACGATACGTAAAGAGTTTCGGACACGCATGGTGATGAACAATGGTCTGAACCCTGTTTACAATGAAGAATCATTTGTATTTCGGAAGGTAGGATATTTGGAAAGCACTGTGCTTTGCACATCAGCATCCTCGCTCGCTAGAGCCACTCCTCCCTGCTCCATTCTGACTGCTCACATGAATAAGTACTGCTTTCATTAAAAAAGGTTTGTAGGAGTCCCATTTACTGCGGTAAACAATCCATAGCTGCAATAAGCTTTCAAGAGGTTCTTTGTTCATTTGTTTTTAATTTTGCTTTGTTTTCTTTTTCTGATGGATAACCTCTGTAGCTGTCACATGACTTTTTTGTTTGTTTGTTTCTGTTTGGCTTTTCCCTCCCCTTTTCTTTCTCCTCCACTTGGAGGCAGCCACCTCCTCCGTGGCCATGCCTGTGTTCAAGGTATGCAATCTGCTCAGAATGAGCCCCCGCTGGTGGACACCATCATTCCTTGGAGATTTCTTCTTCCCTGCCCTGGCAGTGGCTGCTATCTTGCACTGTTCCTTCAGCCCAGAGGGCAGGTGAGATGCTGCATCCAAAGCTAAGGTCAATGTTATTACATGGAAAAGTTGGAAGGGTGCTGTGTTCCTCAGACGTGTTGCCAGCTCCCTCCTTCAGTAGTCCATGTGCATCATGTACCTTTTTCTTTTTTTTTCCCAGTATCAAAATAAAAACAAACCTTTTTTTCTTGGTATGGGGGATTTACAGTGAGAGACCTCTTGTCTGCTTGCAGTTCTTATCTCTTAGTCTTTGATACAGTCTTTTTTTTAACTTTATTTTTTTCTGTCAGCTGGAGTTCCATCCAGACCACATGTGTTAGCAGTGCTGTCTTTAATAATGTCTGTTCTCCTTACGCTTGTTTCATTGTCATACAAGATTGTTCCTCTTCTATTCCAAAGTGCCAGGCTTTATCCCAGTGATAACACTTTACTCTTGGATAGATTAATATGAGAGGTTTTTCTGAATTCAAATGTATTCTGTATTGAATATGACTTCAGGTGCTTTCTTCTGTATATGAGGAGGCACAGGGAAGATGCGTAGGTGCAATGACAGGCAATTGTGGTGCCTAGGTTTGCTGACCATATGGCCAGCATCTGCTGCTTTCCACTTTCTAAAATCAAAAGGCCTGTAAGCTACAGGGTGCTCACAGCTTCAGCCTACCTGTGTATCTTAGCATGGGTACAGTGCCTAATGCCAATACTCTTTTTACTTTCTGCACAGCAGTGAAAAATTACATAGTCAAACATTCTCTTGAACTCATTCTCAACTCATGCTGCAGGTCAGCCAAGATACTGTTTTCCTTCGTCTCAGGCCTTTAACATATCAGGCTTAGCACTGTAATCAAGACGTGAGTTGTAACTGATGACCAAGCAGATAAGTGGCATAAACATAGCAGAAACAATTTCTCTAGCTGGAGTAAATGGAAGCATGGGGTGAACAGTGCTAAAATCACAGAATCATAGAATAAAATGTCTGTTATAAGGGTGGAAGTTCCTACCAGGATACCACAGAACAGATTAATGGAGAGGGAGCATATAAGCAACTTAGTCCCCACTCCTGCTCCCTAGCAAATCTATATCTGAGGCCACCATGTACTAAAAGATATACTGGTCTGTGGCCTGTGGAGGAGACATCTTCCCTGCCCTATTTGGATTATGGTGTTCTCAAGCTGATGTTTGATCCCTACGCAGTGTCATGTACCTGCACAAGTAACATGTTTGATTGTTCTTCTGTTTTCTTGGCTTATTTATTTTAATTAAAATTAAGCTTCAGTCATTGTAACGCAAGTTCTGTGTTGTCACTCTGTTGTGTAAGGGAGAGGACAGGGTGAGTGCTGGTGGTAACCTGTGCTGGGAGTGCTAAGTTGTAGTCAAGTAGAGCAGGATGTCTTTGAACAGCTCAGATGAGTTTGGAGACCAAAAGTACACTTTATTTTGTGCCCTCTAAGGCTGTAGATGAAACTGGCAGGGGAGCAGTCTAAGGTAGATAGTAGACACAGTTTAGATAGGTCTTCTCTTTTGTCCCATAAGCATTGATGAATAGTCAGGAAAGGAGTGGGAAGACTTTTCCCAGCACACAGTCAAGGCAGGCTGATAGCACCTCTCAGGTTGTCTTCAGAGAGTCACATAAGATCACACAATGGTTTGGGTTAGAAGGGTCCTTTTTTAAAATCATCTAGTTGCAATAGGCAGGGACATATTCCACAAGACCATGTTACTCAAAGCCCCATCTTCTCCTCACTGCTCTGTGCGCAAAGGCAGCACCTTCATTCCAAGAAGACAAGATTTTTTTGTTGCTGCCTTAGTCCACACGGGGACTGACATGCAGATAGCTGTCAGCATCCCTGCTCACCATGCATACCATGTACCCTTCGTGTCATGAGTACAGCATACCCACTTCTGCTGGCAGCACATCATTTCAGCAGGTCTGTCAGCCTGTCCTGCCCTCTGGGTCTGCTTCTCTCCTTTGCAGAACCTGTAGTTCATTATACTGGTCTATCAGTCTGTGCTTGCTCTCCTTCTGTTCTTCATTGCCCTTTTGGATACATCCCAAATCCCGTCTTCCTGTCATAATTCTTCCTGATTCAGCACTATCTACCCTCCAATTGCCACTGTATCTGTCATTTCCCATGTGGCATTTACTGCCTTATTGATGTCACCATAAAAAATTAATAACAAAATATTTAGCTAGTGTAACTGTAAGCTGCAGGTTTTGCATATTCCGAAATCTACCCAGTATTTGGGTGGAAAACAAAAAGCTTTTCTACGAAATGATCATCTCAAAGTATGTAGTTTGCAGGGAATGATGTATCTTACAGGGATGATAGTCCGTTTCTGGCACTCAAAATGAAAGATTCAAACATGGGATGTGGGGAGGGTGGTACTTAAATTAAATTAAAGTCATTGAATTCCTTCCTTTTATGGCTTTCCAGGTTATTCTCCCTGATCTCGCTGTCCTGAGAATAGCAGTGTATGATGACAACAATAAGTTGATAGGTCAAAGGATCCTGCCTCTGGATGGTCTTCAAGCGGGTTACAGACACATTTCCCTTCGGAACGAGGGCAACAAACCACTCTCTCTTCCAACGGTTTTCTGCAACATTGTGCTTAAAACATATGTGCCTGATGGGTTTGGAGGTGAGACAAAGCTGTATCTCAGTGTGATGTAGAGTTTGAGTGTTGGTGTGGAAGTACTGAAGTGCTGTGGTGTCAGTATGCCAGCCGGAAGCAGAGACACAGTGCTAGAGGATTGGAAAGATTTAGTGTTGTAACTCCTCGGAAACCCTACATATTTAGTTAAAGAAATGAGCTTTCAGACCAAATGCCTGTCTCAGTGTTAAATATTTGTGAGGTTAACAGGTACTTTAGCTGTATTGTTTGGCCTATAGGTATGAAGAATTGATGAAGAATCTAGACATGTGAGTTTTCAAATGAAACAACTTTGTATTGTTGAGAATATTGATGGACTGTTAAAAATGGACAGTGAAATTATTTAGCATCCAAAACTTGCCTCCATTTTTCTTTCCCAATTTTGGATGGTTTCAGTGTGGTTTAATTACTTTTGGCTTTTCAGGAAAGTAATTTTTAATGTGAGCCCTTTCCATGATCAGGTTGGCAGGGCCATGGTCATTTATTCTGAGCAGTGGCAAATTGCCCCATATGTGTAGGAACAAACAGCTGAGAATACTCATTGCACCACTTAAATCAGTGTCATGGGTAAGTTCACCCTGAGGGTTATACCTCTGGGAAATGTTTTCTTCACTGCAGATGGAACTTGCTTGTACGTCAGGCAATATGTAAACCATTTAAAACCGTGAATCAGAAATTGCACTAAATGCTAGTGCAGTAAAATGAAGCTCACCTTAGAGTGGATTGGTGAAACATTATTGATAAAAATTATGTTTTGCCCTTTGCAAAAATGATTTCAAACCTGCTGTCAATGCAGAGAACTACTGCTACTTCTCTGAGTATCATTTCCATCGTACAAACTGCAGAAGGGGAAAGCTAAACACTAAAGGTATTAGTGTATCTTTAAGTCTATGTGAGCTGGCATTTATCTAGGCTTTTTACTTCAGTAACAATATTTCATGAAGACAGTTAAACATTTACGGAAGCATTTGTGTTGTTCATACCTTAAATCTTGGTTGCTGGCAAGTTTTTGTCACAGTTCTGGAGCATTGCCATGCCTTTATGCAGCATGTTTCATCTATGGTATTTAAGTTCAGGGACTCTGGCTCAAGACAAATGTAAGCTTCTGCTTAAGTTTGAGATTCTGGAGCCAGTAATTGAACCATGAATCTTAGGGACACATCTAAGCATGTGCTTTGATTCTTCCCTGACCTTAAGCTTTTGACAGTAAATGACTCACTTAAAATACTTTCGAAATTAAGGACATGCTTCTGATTTGGGATTGATGTTTTTCACAATGATACCACACTTTTTCTAAGAGTTGAATTTAAAGTTAGAGTTTGATGTGGCTCAAGCTGCTGAGTGTGCTGCTCACCTAGGGAGAAAACATTTAATACTTCAGTTTTTAAACTGTGTGACACAAATTCAGAAGTAAAAGAATTGTTTTTCAAAGAGAATTTGAACACTAGTTTAGAACCTGCAAAGTATGTGCCCTTCAGTACTGATACTCTGCCCTGGATGCTGCACTGTCAGCATTTCTACAGATGGTTCGTCTGGTAGAGGTGGGGACATAGAAAAGCTTACTACTGCTGAGTAACAGTATCATTACATGAAAATACTAATAGAATGAGAGAACTAGTTTTCATAGCTTATTCACTAGTTGTGAATAAGAGAACTAGTTGTCATAGCTTGCTGGCAGTGTTGGGGAAAACACGCCCTATATTAACATGAACTAAATGAATTAAATAGCTCTCCCTTCCCAGGTAGTTTTGGTATGTCTTATGTATTCTTCTCATTGATGCTGAACAGCAACATGATGAACAACTGGGAAATAACTTTTAACACTCAGGTGCAATCATTAGTATTCTGTTGTCATATAGGTGTTAATTACTTATCGTGTGCAGTGAACCTCTCGTTTTATGAGCTATCACTACGATCTCTGTGATTGTTTTAGTAAACCAGTAGGAAAGTACAGCTCGGTTCAATAACTGCCTACCTTCTTTTTTATTTCTTTCTCTTTTTTTAACCTGTGTAAGATTTAAGAACTTACACTGAATAACAGCCAGAAAGGGTAATGCATCGCAGGCTTTCAAAGTTGCTTCATTTTGGTTTTCGTACAACTTAATAAGTTCTTGTGGTTTATTTGCATCAGCTACACTGTCAGCATTGTTCCCAATAAAATACAATACTGGTTCAAATTGATGTAAATGAAGTAGCATTCTCCAAAGAGAAGCTTCTGCAATAGAAGCTGTAAGTAAGCATGACTCCTTAGGTTAGTGGTTAGAGTCCTCTGTAATGTGCTCTGCCAGTGATTTTCCTGGGTTTATAATTAATTGCGATTCTTCCACAAAATGGTATTCCCTACCCCCACCTTACCTCACTGAGGAGAAAGAAAAACGTAAGCAGAGGACAAATGACAATGTGAAAAGCAGCAGTGAGTCACATCTTCCTTGTAGAAATGCTTAGCCTTTGGTGATGTGCTTGTACGGTTAGTAATGCCGTTTGCAAAGGTCTTGCTCTCCCAAACACGTTAGTCATTTTACTTTGACGCTGGTGATAATCAGGTTCCATTTTCAGATGACACATCCTGTTAGCAGGGTAGTCCTGGATTTTCATCGAAGGGTGCATGCCAAGGACAAAAAGACATGCTTACTAACTCAGGGAAAAGGGAAACAGTCAGTGCTGAGCTGCAATGCCATTGTTGTGGCTGAAAATAACTCCTAC